>JARFJB010002061.1:460000-477500 GCA_036346205.1 Vesta saturnalis
TTGTTCTTGGGAATTAATATTTTCCGAATAAACTAACTCTTTCAATCGTCCCCAAACATACAGGGTTGAAATCAGAGGACCGTGGAGGCCATGAAATCGGACCTGCGTTCGATCCATCTGTTCCCATAAATATTGTTTAAATTATTTCTTACTGCAAGTAAAAAGTGAGACGACGCCACATCATGTTGAAAATATATCGGATTCCTATGTGGACAAGTAAGTTAGGCAAAGTATTTTGTAAAAATTCTAAGTAAACTTCTGTTATCAAGAAAGTGAGGCCCTATCATTTGATCATTTATTACACCAATCCACACTTTGACAGAAAACCTGACCTGGGAACGGAACTCTCGAACAGCATGGAGAATTTCTTCTACCCACACATGCGCATTACGAGAATTACTTATCCCAATCCCCTTGTAAACTGTGCTTCGTCTGTGAACAATATATTGTACAGTTCTACTCTATGATTTGCAATCCACCTACAAAATTGCAACCTGTGGATTTCATCTCCAGGATGTATCCGCTGCACTATTTGGATATGGCATGGGTGTAAACGATTTTTTCGTAAGACTCTACTTACTTTTGATTGGGTAACATTAAGTTCCCGACTTACTTTCCTGGTGCTTGTTGTTGGATTTGCAAAAACAGCATCAACAATATGATCATCCTGTAGATCATCAACATTTTTTTCTGTATTTTCTTTTGGGAAAGTGCCATTTTCTCTCAAATATGTAAAAACATCCAAACATTGGATGACTGGGAACGCGGCGACCAGGAAATCTTCTTTCGTATTCCCTAGCAGCAGCTCTACCATTTCCATTACACAATCCGTATACAAAAATTATGTCTGCATATTCTGCATTTGAAAATTGAAGTGACATTTTATTTAAAAAATAACAAAAACTCTAACAATATTGTAACAAAGATGCAAAAAATGAAATATTAGTTTAAATAAATAAATAATACCAATAATGTTTACAAATAACAATTAGGTACAAGAAATGTCAAAATATCCCAGCCTACTTTGATCCATACATAAGTATTTCATGCCATATTAAAATACAAGTTGCAGAAGGTACCCAATTCGCGCACGAGTCAGGAATTCGACCACGAGCGGCTTACTCATCGAACTGAGGAGTAAGCGAATGGCCTTTCTGCAACCTGTGTTTTATAAAGTTTTCTCTGTTGAGTAATTCGATTACTAAAACATTTAGATTTTTTATAAATAAAATTAATTTTCACTAGTTTAATTATTTGAAGTTGGCAACACTAAAAATAATAATTGACATTGACAGCATAATTTTAAATTTAAATAAACGCCGTGACTAATGGGAAATCGGGAGTACGAAAATTTTTCATACAGCGGAAAAGTTTATTTATCATTTATTGATCTGATATTTAATAATAAAATATTTCCAATGAAGATGAAGCAATTTTCAATTTATTTGAGTATTTTGATTATTCCAGCTACGTTCTATAAAAATGTACAGGGTGATTTTCTTTTAAAAATAAAATTTTTAAAAATTGTTTAATCCGGTCCTTGGAATCAATACAAAGGGATAGTAACTATGTAGATAAAGCAATGTTCACGTATTCTGTACTTATTTTAGTTAAAATATCTGCCACTGACAATGTTACTTTTCAATTATTACATTATTATGTGACAAGCCATGGCGGATTTACAATTTCGCCCAAATTTGATCGTTTATTAATAATGAAATAAAAGTGTGACAAAAATGTCACACACATGGTTTTCATTCTTTTTGTGTACTTTGAAAATCACTAATTACAATTTTAAAAAATCGTATACAGGGTGAACTTTTTAATATGAACAGACCCAATTAATTTTTCCGAAGCCGGTCCTGTAATTTCTAAGATTTGAGAACTCCGATCGAATACTACATAATTAGTGTAATGTTTCACCAAAAAGTCAGAAAAATCAAATAATCCGTGTAGATATTATAGGCAAATGAATTTTTTATCAAAATTGATAAATCACCCTGTATATTAATAAAGAAACAGAGTTGACACTTTTTAATGGTCATATGATATTCCCCATAAGGGACTCTATATATGGTATAAGTATGTAAAGTTCGTCATGACTCACCCTGTATATTCTTCTTGCTCCTTTATAGCATTACTCCAGTTCCTTTTCCACCATTACAGCGATTCTCTCCATCTCCGTGCTGGCCTTGCTGGAGACCGTTTTCATCTTGGGGACCTCTCTCTTGCAACTCGGGCTATCGTATCCTCTCCCATTCTCTGAATGTGATTGTTCCATTTACGTCTTCTTGTTACTATCCACTCGTTTATTGGTTGTATGTTGCACTGACCTCTTTGGTCTTCACTTCGTAATCTATCCCTCAGCGTTTTCTCTACTATCTACCTTAATGTTTCCATCGCCGCCGTTTCAATCATCTGTCTAGTTTTTGTGTGTCTCCTCTCGTTTCCGTGCCATACGTCAGTATTGGTCGTATCGTAGATTTATAAATCGTACTCTTGACTTCTGTATCTATATACTTGTTAGTCCATATTATACTATTCAGTGCTCCAGATATCTTGGCCGCCTTTATTACTTGCGGCATCACCTGTTGATTGTGGTTGCCATCGATTACTATATTAAGTCCTAAGTAAGCTTTCTGCTATCAACACGGCGTCATCAGCATAGCAAACAATTTGTATATTTTTATTTTTCATTTTGTACTCTTCTATTGTCTTCACCCCTTTAATTAGCGCGTCCATAACAATGTTAAAGAGTCCTCTTGTCTAATTCCAGCCGTTGCTTGTATAGGTCCGCGCATTTCTCCGTTTACTTTAATCGTGGTATTATTGTTTTTGTATATATATCCTGTATCAGTTTTATTATTTCATTTGTCTTTGTTTTAGTATTATTCTATTATTTGTTGTACTACGAAGATGACGTCAGTGCAGGATCTCTCCTTTCTAAGTCCTTGTTGTTCGTCAGTTAGTGTTACGGCGTGTTTTATTCTTTATTTTATTATTCTTGTCGTTCATTTGAGTGTACTGTCTAGTAGGGTAATTCTGCAGTAGTTACCTGGCGTTCGTCTATCACCTTTCTTAAAGATTGACATGACAATGCTATTTTTCCATACTTTAGGTATCCTCTGTTATTTGAATAGTTTTTGTATTAATTCTAACAATTCATTTTTAAGTTCCTCGCCTCCATGTTTTAAAAGGTCGTAGTGTCCTGGGGACTTTCTATTTTTTAATTTTGGTATTTGTGATATTTCTTCTAAAGTTATGATTACTGATTCTTGATCGTCGTCTTGTATGTCTATCGTATCTGGTTCTTAGTACAATTCGTTGAAGAAGTTCACCCATTCTTCCGAGTCAATGTCGTTTATTTCTACCTATTATTTCATCTCGGCTTTGCTACTTCTTATTACTCTCCATATCTGTTTTTGTGTACTATAGAAGTCGCTTTCTAGTTTTCTTGAAAACCTTTCCCAGTAGGTTTCTTTAATTTTCCGTATTTCGCTGTTGATTCTATTTCTCACGGTTTTATATATGTTGTAGTTCTATGGTGTTTTATTCGTGTTGTATCTTAAGGATGCCTTTCTTTTTTCTTTACTTAACTCCTTGATTTCGTTTGTAAACCATGAGGTTTTGTCATTTCCCTTCTTATTAGTTTTTACCTTTGTCCCCAATGCCTCTTTACCGGTCCTTAGTATGTTTGTTTCCACTTTATTCCAGGCTTCGTCAACATTGTCCTTTATTTATATATTTTCCTCTCTGATACGATTTTGATATAGACTTCGGATCGTTTCGTTTTGTAACAGTTCTATCTGCAGTTTTCCCGCTCGGTCCCACTGTTGTTTTGCCCTTGAATTATATTTCGGTGTCTTCATTCGTAGTTTTCCGAGAACCAGCCTGTGTCCACTACTTACATTCACTGAGTTTAACGTTCCTATGATTAATATTTGCTCTGGTTTTATTGCTCTATTACATATTATGTAATCGTTTGTAGGCTTTAATCCAGTCGTATTATGCCACGTGTACTTGTATTTAGTTGACAGGTCAAAATATGTGTCACATTTTCTTAGATTATAGTCTGCACATAGCTCTTCCTTCTGATTGACTACTTCTTCGTTAAATCTTTGTTTCATCCCGTTTTTTATTATGTCATTTCCAATTCGGGCGTTTAAGTCTCCCATTAATATCGTTTTTTTTTCTGTCTCCGGTATCATTGACTCTTCCTTGTGTGGTTTTGTGTTCTCTGGTGCATATACCGCAAATGTGGTTAACCTCTCTCTTTATATTTCTAGAGTTACTTTTAGCAGCCTTGATGAGACGTACTTAATTTTCCTAATACTGTTTGTGTACCTTTTATGTATCAGCATTGCCACTCCTTCCTTACGTCTTTCTTCCTTACTGACTCCACTGTGAATCAAGACCTATGAGTTGAATTGTCTTGTGCCTTGTACGTTCTTTTTTTTCTGTTAATTCACAAATGTCGATCCTATTCCTCCATCACTACCTCTTGATCTTTTGTGTTCCATCCATTTACACTCCAGGTAGCTACTCGAGTATAGTTTGCTCTCTACTTCTTCTTTTTGATTCTTCTTTCCATGTTCTGCGTCTTATATAGTCTAACGTTTTTTGTTATTTATCCATTTTCTCGCTGGGTCTTTACCATTCTATCAGTCCGAGTTCCGAGGCTATCTTTCTTGTTGTATTCCATAATTAATGTTTAGTTGTGTGTTCCGCAGAGTCTTTGATGAGATCATTTCCCGTATTCATAGTCCATTGTCCTTGACAGGTCGGTTCTATGAGAATTATAATTTATTTTATTTTACGGAGGGTAGTTTGCTAGTCTAGCCCTCCAATCCTCCTCCTTTATGCGGGCTTGGGACCGGCAACAGATCGCTGAGCTCCTCAATCCATTCAACGACCTGCACACGGAGTCATATATATATATATATATATATATATATATATATATATATATATATATATATATATATATATGAGCATTTTGTGTAGCTAACAAAATAAATACATACCTCTCCTGTTCAGCATGACAGTATAATTATTACTGTTATACATAGTTCTTCTTTTTTTGTATTTTTACTTATGAGATATTTGTTTGTTTGTATTAAATTGTAATAAATAATTTATAATTATTATAAAGTGACTTTTTATTTACATAGCATAGCCGATTTTTACGAATCAACGATATGTATTGCGGTTTTCACTAAATTTTTAATTTTGGTACTATTAATTAAAATTTTGATGGCATGTATTATATCGTTGGAAAGAGAAAAAAGCAACGGATTTAATGGTGTCACGGCCTACTTTGAGATTTGTTATTTTTATTTTTTTTTTACAAGAGCGTATGTCAAAATCAACTACATTTTTTGTATTTTTTGATACATATCACTATTCTTATAATCCTTGCCGTCAACTTTCATATCTTTAATTTTTTTCATATCTCTTCAACTAAAGAAGATATAAGCCGTTGTGTTTTTCCTAGTTTTCATGTTTTTGTACATCTCACAAAGTAGGCTGTGGATTTCAAATATCTTTTTACTGATATCTTACAAATATTAGATGTTTGACTTGGCCCTCGTAAAATAGACACAGGCTGTATATATATATATATATATATATATATATATATATACCGGGTGTCTAGAATCTACCCACGTTCTATGGCTATTTTTGTTATTATAAGAGATACAGAGTCGGTTAAATTAGCAAAGTTGGCCGAATTACATGATAATTCAAATACCGATAAGAAAATTGAACATTGTTGCCCACTTTCTAGCATATCTAAAAATAACTAAAAAACGTCCAAATTTTCAATCGGCTATATCTTTTTTAATATTCAAAATACGAAGAAGTTATAAGAGAGATTTTTGATAGCTATTTTTACGCAAAATGGGAAAATGCGAATAAAAAATTTTTTTAGTAATTATTTTTCGAGCTACAACCCAAACATATATTTTTTTAAATGGTAACTATAGGTGGCTATGAACACATTCGATGGCTTATTTTTTTCTGATTTCAAAAATGTATAGCTTTGTATGTTTAATTTTATTAGTTAACTCACAATTTAAATAAAAGCGGTAATTATAATATTTATTAAACAAATTAAAGTGTGCCGTGAACATTTAAATAACAAAATAAGCTCATATTCTACTATTAAATTTGTGGAAACACCAAGAAATAATGTACTACATTATCAAAATAAAAAAGTTCTAAATAAATTTAACTTACAACGAAGAGTACCAGCAAAAATATAAACAGATAACACAATCGTAGAAGTGCTTCAAAATGCCCTCCATTATTTTGAACACACATTTGACATCGTTTTAAAATTTCGTTTTGAACTTTTGATAAACTTTGGGTTCTAATTTGTTTATTTTTTATTTTATTTTTGAAATCGTCTAGAGTACCAGGTTTTGCTCGGTACACTTTGTCTTTAATCGCATCCCACAAAAAAAAGGCTAGGGGTTAAGTCTGGAGATCGCGGCGGCCAAGCTATTGGGCCTCGATTTCCTATCCAATTATTAAAATGTTCCTGTAACTAGTTACACACAAGTAATCCATTGTGTGCTGGTGCCCCGTCGTGTTAAAAATAATTCAAATTTTGAATTACGTTCAGCGGAAGGTCGTCCAAAATTTCTTCAAATTCGTTTCGTAAAAAAAGTTAGATTTCGCAATTTAAATTGTATTCATAAAAAAACGGCCCAAGGATTTTGGTACCAATAATACCCTACCAAACTTTTACTGAAATGCATATTGATCTCTCCTCTCAACAGTAATATTTTCTTGGGACAATTGGATATGATTTTTTCTATTGAAGATGCCGTTGTCTGTAAATTTTGCTTCATCGGTAAAAAGAATGGTTTTCGAGTATTGATTGTATTGAGTATTGATTTCATTAATCAGCCATGTCTTTTTTGATAATCTTCAACATACAATGTATTTCCTATATGAAAATGATATAGCTTAAAATTATTTTGTTTCAAAATAACAAATGGCTTCATCTTTGGAAGTGTTGCACTCGTTCGCAATTTCACGAAGAGATGCAGTAAGTTTAAATTCGACGTAAGCTAAAACACGTTCTTTTGTTTCTGTGTTAACATTAATTTTAAAATTTTAAAAAATAAAATTTTGAGGTTTAGTCAAAGCCCCATACTTTTTTTAATTCGATTTGAGTTGAAGATATAATTCCGAAGCAGCATTAGCATCTATGTTAAACACGTAATAGCAAAAAAGCATATCATTTCTTTCTTCAGAAGAATAAGCCATTAATAAATTAATATTCACTATTTAAGTACGAACTACAAACTGGTTACAACAAATAATTCTATATCTACTATTTCACAGTCAATCAATGCAGAGTTTTGTTTTTAAAAAAATGTATGTTTGGGTTGTAGCTCGAAAAATAATTACTAAAGAAATTTTCCCATTTTGCATAAAAATAGCTATCAAAAGTCTCTCTTATAACTTTATCGTATTTTGAATATTAAAAAAGTATAGCCGATTGAAAATTTGAACGATTTTCAGTTATTTTCAGATATCTTAGAAAGTTGGCAACAATGTTGAATTTTCTTTGCTAATTTGGCCGACTCTGTATCTCTTATAATAACAAAGATAGCCACAGAACGTGTGTGTGATATATATATATATATATATATATATATATATATATATATATATATATATATAATATACACGTACTGCGTACTGCGTATAGTTATTTACAGTGCTCCGATAATTCTTTGCTTATTTAATGAAAAAAGTAACTAAGTAACCAAGAAGATGTATGTAGTCTATGCTTTGAAAAAATGTCAAATAGAAATACCAATTTATTTCAATTTCTAACCTCAGACCTGTAAAAGCGGCCATGTATGTATGTTAATAATCCCCGTCTAGTATGGTCATTTTTACCTTCCAACATACATATACATGTGTAGGTATAGAAGGTTATGCAATCGACTTTTTTTCACTATCGCTAAATCTACTTATTAGCTCACTTTGCAACTGTTGGTCAAGTTTCGCCAAGATCGGCCATGATGTCTGGATGTGTGGATGTATGATAGTATCCACGATAACTCCAGAACCAAAATACCTACGTATTAAAAATTTGTATTTAAGCTTGTTTTCATTGAGCTTACATCGGCGGAGAGGGGAGGGTTTATTAATGTCAGTTTTTGGTTTTTACCAAATATTTCTAAAACAGTTAGAACATATATAGATACCCAGATATAGACCTTAAACATATCGATTGTGTTCTATGCAATTTTTTGATACGACGCGTAATTTAGCGGCAAAAAAATTCCTAAGGTAGAATTTAAGTTCAATTTCTTTCAATATCTGAATAATGATTAATTTTAAAGAAAAAGTATACACATATTTTTTAAAGAAGATTTAATTTTACATAGCTTTTCTTAATATAATGCAACGTAAGTCTAAAATTTAATTAAATATCGGTTGAAATGGTTAAACTGTAGTTTGATGTCTTAAAGAAGCGAGCTGCTTTGGAATTTTTTAAGTTAACATGTATTTATGTCTATTCTAACATAGATTATTGTTTTTTGTTTTTACAATGTTGCCTGTTTTCGTTATGAACGTATAAAAGAGGTGCATAGTTACTCTAAAAAATTATAATTAAAATTAGGTATTTCATTTCCTTTAATAATTTAAGTTAGCATCTAGATGTCTATTAAGTTTTAAATGTCTATTTGACATAGATTATTGTTTTTGTTTTTACAATGTTGCCTATTTTCGTAACGAACTTATAAAAGAGGTTGCATAATTATCCTAAAAAATGTTATTAAAGTTATTTCATTTCTTTTAATTTCTATTTTGTAGGTTGGAAGGTCGTGTGGTGTTCCACACCAGATATTTATATTTTACCGACTAAGCCAGCTACTGTTAACTGAAAAATTCTTATTACGATAACGGAATCATTCAGGACTCAAAAGTATGAAGGTTTATTATTCTATTTTCAACAGAAATTCTGCAAATACTTTGTTTATCAACATAATTAATTCAATAATTTTGCTTTATCCTATGAAATTCATTTAAGCGAACAAAAACGTATGCAAGTTTCTCAACGTCAGAAAAATTAAAGGAATGCCTAGTATGACAAACTTAGAAAACGTAAATATCCTAAATTTTTTAAGGATGCAGAATTTCAATGACGTGATTAATTTATCGTTAAAATCCTAATTACAAATCTAGTTTTGCAAATAATTGTGAAATCACATGCGTACTACATTTATTAAAAGTGTTCACGTCTCATTCAACTCTGCATAAAACGAAAAATATGACTACTTTACGTAACTGTAAAATAATTTTATCTTCTATTGTTTGGATTGCAAGTAAGTAGCAATTCCTGCATATTTTATTTGAGTTTTTAATTTTAATAATGATTCTTTCGCCAAATGACCGTTATATGTACAACTTAAAAAAATTAAATACCTCAGTAGTTAGTGTTTTTTATGTTCAGTCAAGGCTACTGAGATGTATATAAGGTATGGATCCAATGGAAATCTTAGTTACTCTTACACTTATGAAAATATTCACTTGTCAAAATTAAAGGCAATCCGTTTTTGTTTTAATGTCAAAAATATTTACTGTATCTATGTAAAAATATCTGGTGTCGAACAACACACTATCTTCCAACCTATAACATGGGAATTAAAAGAAATGAAATCATTTTAATTAACAAACTGAATAGTTAGCGATACTTGTAGTTGCAAATTATTATATAGTCAAAGGCGGAAATCTGAATTACCGACATAGTTTTTACAATATGGCCATTATACGGTCAAGGGCGTAGCCAGGATTTATAACGGGGGCAAACCATGGTCCATGGTCGTTCAAAATGTAAAATTTTAGGATAAAAAGAAAAGGCAAATGAAAACAAAACTTTGAGATTTTAATTATACTTAAATTAAACTAATAACAGGTAACAAAAAAAATGTGCAGAACAGAAAAATATGTATATTTTAGATTTAATTTTTTGTTTATTAAAATTTAAAAATCATTTAATTTATTTTTGCTCTTCCAGGGGGGGGGGCAGTTGCCCCTCCCTGCCCTTAGCTGGCTACGCCCATGTATACGGTTAAAAAATATTGCAAATTTATTCTCTATAAGAAAAATAGCCGTTTACCTAAAATATTATACATACGTATAAGAGTGCGCAGTAAACGTTGCTTAAGAGTTCGCAGTGCGTACTCTTATGCATACGATACCTATAAGTGTTGAAATAGGGAAATACGTGTTTAATTTTATTATAGGTACCTATCAAGTTTCTTGATCCACTATAATATGAGCCGTTACAAGAGAAAAAGCGATAGAAGACTAGTATTTACAGAAGAAATATTACAAGATATTAAGCAGAAAATAGCAGCAGGATATAGTAAAAGAAGCATAGCTAAGGAAATGGGAATAAACGAAGCAACACTAAGGAAACGGCTAAAAAGTGGAAATGTTCCAGTATCGCTAGGGCGATTTAGCTGTGACATTCCTGCGGATATGGAAACCGAATTAGCACAACAGACACGAGGTTTGGATGAAAGGTTTTATGGGATTACAAAGAAAAATTTACAAATCGTAAGTTATAAATTCGTAAAAGCTAACAAGATTCAACATCGGTTTAACAGAAATAAAAAAATGGCGGGAAAGTCTTGGGTAAAAGGATTTTGCCAACGTCATAGAATAGCATTGCGGCAGCCAGAAAAGTGTTCGATGGGCCGAGTCATGGGGTTTAATAAAATTCAGGTAGATAGGTTTTACGAAAACCTAAAAACCTTGTATGAAAAAAGACAGTACAAACCAAGCTCCATTTATAACATGGACGAAGCGGGTTTGTCGACAGTACCCAATAAATTGCCAAAGATTTTGAGTAGCAGAGGTAAAAAACTTGTTGGTAGAGTAGCCAGCGCCGACAGAGGTCAACTTGTAACAGCTGTATGTTGTATGAGTGCCACAGGTACATACATTCCCCCAGCACTCATATTCCCACGGAAAAGAATTAAAGATGAGCTGTTTTTTGGTGCACCAGTTGGTACCTTAAAAATGATATCCGAATCTGGATTCATTAATACGGAGTTATTCTGCCAGTAGCTGGTACATTTCAGGAACTACAGCAAACCCTGTGCTGAAAACGAAGTGCTCCTAGTTCTGGATAACCATAGTTCCCACCGTGATTTACAGGATATACAGTACAGTAGAGAAAATTACATTGATTTACTGTCTTTACCTCCATGCGAGCCACAGGTTACAACCATTAGATGTTGGTTCTTTTGCCCCTTTAAAAACGGCATACAGTAGGGAATGTGACAAATGGATGGTAAATTATCCAGGTAAAGTGATAACCCAGATGCACGTTGCCAGATTATTTAATGCTGCGTACGCTATCATTGCTAATATTCAAAAGGCTCAGAACTCCTTCAAGGCATCTGGAATATTTCCATACAATCCTGATCGGTTTCAAGATATTGATTTTGCCCCGTCGTTTGTAACAAATGCACCTATACACAAAAATACAAATGAAGAAAATGTCGTAGAAGCTGTGGCAATAGATAACACAGTTGATGTAGATAGTCAGCTTATTGAAGAAATCGACGAATGTGAAGTGTCCTTACAACACGTAACACCACTACCAGATATCAGCAATATGGACATACTGTATGAAGATGGTGTAATTATACCAAGTACTTCGCGAAGATGACCTTCCGCTATTTTCATCTCATGTAACACCACCACCAGGCAATAACAATAATGACGAATTGTCTGAGGACTCTGTGCCTATTTCGAGTACATTGCAAGTAGTTGAAGATGTTTTGAATCGGTCAGTACCAGCTTCAGATATTTTGCCTTTGCCAAACATAACAGAAAAACCTAATCGCCGTAAAATTACATCACAAAAATCTGAGATTCTGTCTAGTATTCCATTCACAAAGGAGCTAGAAGCTTGTGCTGAAACAAGAAAGGCTAAAGAAGAAAAAAAGAAGGACGTAGCAAAAAGAAAATTATTGTCTACTTCTACCCGACCTAAAACCACGCGGACTCGACAAACGAAAAAAACGAAAAATGATGATAAAGATGTGAGTTGTCCTGGATGTGGAGATTGTTATTCAAGATCTTTAGAAGACTGGATTATGTGCTGTCAATGTAATCAATGGTGGCACGAATCTTGCACAACATATGTAACAGGAGAATTTATTTGTTTTACATGTGAGAATTGACACGTTTTATAATTTTTATTTTGTACTCCCGTTAAGTTTTTATTTCATAAAATAAGTGTGTTACAGGCAGAAAATAATATGCATACTCTTAAACAAAAGCATGCGTACTCTTACACACACATGTGTATAACAGTACGCACTTGCAGCGTTTGCAACAAAATTAAGTATCGCATATCTATATAATAATATAGCACTTCACTTCTTGAAAACGTAATCTACAATCACTGCCTTTAAAGGTGGTATAGAAAAAATTGTCTGTACATATAAAACTAAGGTTCTACTCCACATTCTTTACTAAGTGCGTACACTTGTACACATTTTCCCTACTAATAATACAGTTTAGGCATTTTCAATCATATTTATTTAATTTTTACACTTATTTTGCTTTATATTAAAAAAACTTTATGTAAAACTAAATTTTCTTTAAAAAATATGCTTACACATTTTCTTATAAAATTAATCGTTATTCAGATATTGAAACAATTTGAACTAACACCTAAATACTACCTTAAAAATTTTTGTGTCGCTAAATTAGGCGTCGTATCAATAAACTTCATAGTACATAATTAATCTATGTAACTAAGATCTATATATCGGTGTTTTTATATCTATATGAAAAACAGATCTTAATAAACCTTCAGGCTCAAATACAACATTTTTCGTTCGGGAGTTATTGTGTATGTTAACATAAATCCACACACACACAGATATCATGGCCGTTCTTGGCGAAACTTGACCAATCGTTGTAGAATAAGCCGAATTAGCGATAGTAAAAAAACATTGATTGCATAACCTTCTATACCTACATAATATGTATATGTAGGTTAGAAGGTAGAAAATAAAAAAAAAACAATTTGATTTTACAAGTTAAACTTATAGCAAAATATTATTAAACATGAATTCGTATACATTTAAAATATACTAATCTAAAAGGTTGAGGGTTGGTGTGTATATCAGAACCCCCATAAAACGTGACCGGAGGATCCCTAAAAATTTGTGGGTTTATTTCTGACCCCAAACTACTCGTCCTGACGAAAATTCAAATTAATTAATTCATTGGTTCAAAAATAATCACGAATAAATGTGTCGATGAGCTTTCATTTTCATTTGTGCGGGAAATAATACACCCTGTATGTTAATTGCAAAATTTTTGCAAAATAAGGTTTTTTTTTAATTTCGTTCATTTTTTATTAGTAGACTTTAAAGAAAAAGGCAATTTCATAATTATTTTAACTTTTACGAATTTTACAATGTTAAACTAAAATTATTGGGTACATACCAAATATAACAAATTTTCAACAGGGTTTATTTTGTAAAGCTAAATAAGCTCTTTTTACTGTTGAGTGTAAAAGTCCGGTTACCATGCCTGGAACAATTTTATTAAACGGTGCGGTAACTGCTCTGAAAAGTTGTTCTTCCGTTTCGAATTGGTGAACGTTGACTTGGTTTTTAAAGTAACACTAGAGGAAAAAACCCAATGTGGTTAAGTCAGGTGACCGTGCTGGCTAGGAAACGTTACCATAGTACCAATTAGTCTCCCTAGAAAGTCTTGGGAAAGGTACTCTAAAACTTCCCTAGCGTTATGCGCTGGAGCACCGTTTTGTTGAAACCACAAATTATCCAGACTTTATTCCAAGTGATTACGTAATGAGTTGAAATAACTTTCCTTTGTTAGGGTATTGTGGTAAATAAAATGCCCCAATATCGTTGTTTCCAGAATTCCGTACTACATTTGAATCCAAATCTGTGTTGATGTCTGGATTCCTTTGGTAGCCGTGGGTTGCTTGGTGCCAAAAAATGGGTGTTACGTCTAGTAAATATCCCGTTGATGGTGATCATCCTTTTGTCCGACCAAATTATTTTAAAGGGATTTTACATTGCCTGGTATGTCATTAACAAAGTCCTTCTAATTTGACCTCCAGGTCGAGGCCCTTGGCAAATTCTAAATTGATAGTGTTTCAATTTATTTTTTCTCAGAATAAAATAGGTTTCACTACTTCAATTTGGCCTTCAATTTGCGTTGTGGACATTGCAGGATTTTCAGTAACTGTTTGAATAACTTGATATTCTTTTTCTTCATTACATGTTTTTTTCTGGTCTTAATAGTTGCTTTAAATGGTCAATATTCCTTAGGCTACACGTCTGAAAGTCTATTGAATTACACCTTTTCAGTAGGCACTAATAAAAATGAACGAAATGAAAAAAAACCTTTTTTTGTGACAAAAATTTTGCAACCAATCACATTATATTATATATGTTTGAAATGGTTATGAAAAATGCTATATAACACTGGGTGTATTATATTATAAAATTGATGATCTTAAACGAAATATCGGGAAGAAAATTATAAATACAATCTTGTAGAGCTCAGAAGTGGCAATGAGAAAGTACTTCTTGTTTTTGGATACCTTTTCAAATAAGTACAAAAATAAATAAAAACGAAATCAAAGTATTAGAAAAAGAAAAAAGACAATTGACTTTTGTGCAATTCCTAATTTAACCGACGCTGTATTCACCATGGTTTCAGAGATCCCCATGCAGCACAAGCTTAACTTGGACACACTGTATTTCACGGTTTTTTGAGCGTTTTAAGCTCTGAAAATGAGCAAAACTTGGTTTCCTTTCTGATTTTCAGGAAAAATGATGGATTTCGAGCGAAAAATGGTTGGTCTTACGTTTCAACCGGAAAAACAAGATTTACAAAATTTTATAATCTTTTATAGTTTTTTCGTCTTACGTTGCCTTCATTGTAGTTTTGTGGAAGAATTGTTCTCACGCTTACTAAGCACATGTTGGACAATGTTTTTGATTTAAAGCAGCTCTTTACTCTTACTAAGTTGAATTTCAAGGGGCAAAACTACACTTACTGTATTTTACAGGGGCGTGGTGTTGGGTAGAGTTTTAATCCCACAAGATCTAAATGAAAAGAAAGTTTTCCTCAACATAGTTGTTCTAATGCTTTCTAAATGGAAAACGCTAAATTATTCAATGTTTAGTTTAATTTCGTAGAGAAATTGTTGACGCTGTGGTTTGGAAACACAATAATCAATATAATTTCTTACTGTTGGGTAGCATCTCAGTCCCACAAAATCAGGAAACTTTTCTTGCACTTAGATTTTGTGGGCAATATGGTCGACTCCATGATTTCAACTGGAAAATATTAAATAATACCAAGTTATAGTGTTGAGCAGCGTTTTAGTGTTATTAAATACAATGTTTCAAAAGATAAAAACTAAATTTGCTTAATTTTACGGATTTTTAGCGGTTTACCCCCACTGAATACGATACACTCGTTTTCATAATGATTTTGTAGGAACAAAGTCCAGGCTTATTGGTTTTGCAGCAAACTTTTTATCTCACTAAATGGGAAAGACTGTTTTTATGTAAAAAGTTTGTTCTTGCGGTTTAAATGTTTCACCTGCCACATTATAATTAAAATATTATTGTAAATCAGAATTTTAAATATGGTGGTTTTCGAATTATATTCAACGCTTTGGAACGATGATTATGTTTTTTAGCACATTATAACAGAATTTTCAAGGTAGATTTTCTTTCAAGAAAAACTTTTATCTGCGCTTTTGTTGCATGTTGCTTAGCTCATTACCACTTTATTCAATTTATATGGTGTAAAGCGGCAAGAGTCACCCGTCGTGAGTGAAAATCTCCTGGATGGTTTAATTATAATTGATCGTCATTATTCATTAGAATTCGTTTGTTGTTGAAAATCTCTAAACTTTCATAGCAATCAACTTCGTACTTATTACTAACATGTTTAATTAAAGATACCTTATATACTGCATAATTTTTAACAAACATATGTAGGGCTACGGCAGACTTGTCCCTACGCTTGCATTTGATATGGGCTTAATGTTCTTTTAAGCGAATTTTTATACGTCGTTTAGTTAACCCTACACTACATATATTTGTTCTCAACTTTTACAATTAATTTTATAAATTCCCGACGTATCCTGCTTATCTATTTGATCTTTTGGATTGCCTAAAAGAGTTTGCAAACTATTATCTGAAGTAGTGACTATTTTCACATAATTTTACATACTTTGTTTCTATTTGTTCTCTAGCGTTATTTAATGTAGTTAAATTCTTATTCAGTAATTACCAAAGATCCTCTTCCTAAGATGATTACTTCAACTAGGAAGGTTTTATTAGAATGCAAAGGAGTTGTGGATGGCTCTCCTAGGTTTCGACGAACGGTATCCAATCTGGCACTGCCTAGAGTGTATTGCTTGCCTAAGCTACCTTAATCAGGTAATGCTATGCGACGCATTGTTTCTGGTATTATTACACCTACTTATCTGCTGTCCAAATGGTTGTATGGTAAATTTCATAATCCGTCCTATCAACAGCCCAACTTTAGTGTTTCAAATCATGTAGTAGATAAGGTATCTTTAATCAAACACGTCATAATAAGTACGAAATTGATTGCTATGAATGTTTAGAGATCTTCAAAAACAAATTCTAAAGAATAGTGACGATGAGGGATTTTAGGCTACTCAAAACTCACCAAATAAGCAACGCTGATTAGCAAAGTTGGGCAGAATTAAAAGGGGAAACTAATGCTGATACGAAAATGTGACAATTTTGTCAGCCTACTGAGGTATTCCAAAAATACTAAAAATCGTCCGTATTTTTAATCGGTCATTATTCGTGTACCATTTCAAATAAAAAAAATTAAAAATGCATTTCATAGATACTTTTAAGCTAAAATGATAAACTAGTAGAACATTTTTTTGAGTTAATATGTTTTGAGCTACGACCCAAACTTACTTTTTTTTTAATGGCAATGGTAGATGGCTATAGACTCATTCGATTAACTATTTTTTTCTGATTTCAAAAATGTATGGTTTGCCATATTTTTTTATCTTTCTTTATCTCCCAATTTATAAAAACTCATAAGTTTGGAAAATAAAGAGAGATAAAAAAAATATGGCAAACCATACATTTTTGAAATCAGAAAAAATGTTTAATTGAATGCGTTCATTGTTTCCTATGATTGCCATTAAAAAAAAGGTAAGTTTGGGTCGTAGCTCAAAACATATTAACGCAAACAAATTTTCTGCCAGTTTATAATATTTGACTTAAAAGTTTTTATGAAATGCGCTTTTGAAACTTTTTTTATTTAAATTGCATTTTCTCATCGGCATTAGATTCCCCTCTTAATTCTGTCCAACTTATATACATGTATACATATATATATATATATATATATATATATATATATATATATATATATATATATATATATATATTCT
>JARFJB010002061.1:480000-702500 GCA_036346205.1 Vesta saturnalis
TACAAATGTATCCAAGTTTTATCTATAGTAACAATACGGCAGTTTGCATCTTTTTCAGACAAAGCACAGATCGAACACGATGTTTCTACCCGCACGCTTCTGATGAACATTCAGACATTTGGGGATCCATTTTGCAGAAAATTTTCTCATGTTCAAACCGACGTGAACTATATAATGAACGCGTTTATATGAAATATTCAGTGCCTCAGATATTTGTTTTAGCCAAATTCGGCGGTCTGATAAAATCATGTCATGAACTGCATCGATATTTACAGGGGTGGACACAGAAACTGGCCTTCCTCTTTTGAAGCTTGCACCATTCTTGAGCATTTCACCAGTGATTTCGTCTACGCCTGCTCCCTTGCCGTTTTTCAACCTTCCTACCGTTTTCTCTACCTCATTTATTCCAATATCCTTCTCAGTTTCATCCATCAATTCTTCTATATTCTCCTTACTTAACCCTTCAGTCTTACTTTCCTCACTACTGTACAGCTTTCGGAAATATTCTTGCCAGCATTTCCTCACTTCACAATCGTTCCATACTATTTCGTTTCTATCATTCATCACTCCTGCAGCGTTCTGTTTTGGGCCACGTTTTGTATTTTTGACCCATTTCCAGAAGAGTTTTTTTTTCCCCAAAATCATTCTGCATTTTCTCTCCTTCCACAGCCATCACTTCCTCTTTACTTATTCTCACTGCCTCCTTCGCTTCTTTGTTTCTTAATCTGTACACCTCATACAATCGTTTCTTCTCAGTCTCATTTTTTGCAGCAATCATTGCCATGTACGCATCTTTTTTCTTACTTACTGCCTTTTTTACCGACTCATTCCACCAAGCACATTTTTTCTGTCTTACCTATAATGACTCTTCCACATATTCGCGCGGCACAATTAACAACAGAGTTTTTCAAGCTTATCCATGCACTTTCAACGTCAGTGTCTTTTATTTGTTCGTTCCACACTGTTTCATTCACATTCAACTCTTTATTCACAGCTTCTGCGTATTTCATTCTTGCACCATTATCCACTAGTTTGCCAACTCTAATTCTGGACGTTCGCACTAATTTTGCTTTCCTTCTCCACACCCACTTTTGCCCTAAACACACTCTCGATACAACCAAAAGTGGTCCGATCGACACTCCGCTCCGCGCATTACTTTTGTGTCTTTCACCAGGTTTCTAAGCCGTTCATCATACACTATCAAGGCTATCATACTTTTAGATTCACCTCTTTGCCATGTATACATATGCACATTTTTATGTTTAACCACGTATTGGATACAAACAGGCTTCTCTCCACACAGATGTTGAGCAGGTGTTCACCGTTCTCGTTGATTTTTTGGTCTCCGAACTTTCCTAGAACGCGTTCACTATATTCTTTCTGTACACCCACCCATCCGTTCATATCCCCCAATATAATCACTCTTTCGTTTGGCTTACATACTTTCAACACATTCTCTACTTCATTCCAGAAGTTCTCGCGCTCCTGGTCTCTTTCTCCATTCACCGGTGCATATCATGCATATTAGTATTATAATTGTGACGTTATTCATTTCTGTAAACAGTATTTTTTTAATCCATTTAACTACCCTTACCAACAAAAAACTAATATAAGGAGACTCAAAAATAGAATTAATATGATTTGTCACACGTACGATTGTAGTTATGTTACTAGTCTTTTAAATAATTACTATTGAGTATTTACAGAAGTTAATAACATCACAATTACAATTACTTGCTAATAGTAATTTTTATGTGTGACAAAACCTATTAAGTGTATTTTTGAGTTCCTTTATGTTAGTTTTTTGTTGGTAAAGGTAGTTAGATGAATTAAAAAAAATTACTGTTTAACAACGCGTTATTCCAATTGAAAATTGTTAGTGACCTGAAAATGGCAAATGTGTTTGCCGGAAGATCGTCGAATCAACGAGGGTTCTTACAAGAAACATTGTTAACTAGTTAGCACTCTCAAATATAAAGCACCGTCCACACGTTCGAATGTTATCGTCCCCACCTTGCATAAAACGCTATCTTTCTTACACCTTTTCGTTTAATGCGATAGTAACTTTAACATATTTCCATGTAAATAAAATTTATTTCTCTACATCTGAGACCCTTATTATGATTTTTAATCAATGTAACATTTTTCTTTAATAAATTACCACTGCCGAATTGCTACAATTGTCTAAAATAATTTGTAAACAAACCAGATGCATGTCTTACAAAAAATCTTCCTATAATTCACTAAAAATCTTTAGTAAAATTAAAGAAGCAAATTTGTGGATGATTGAAGTTAATTTTTTTTTTCCTTTTTTTGACACTTAACATGTAAACTGAAGTCAATTAACTGATTAAAAAAATATGAAAAGTCATATTTAAAATACTTAGCTTTTTGGATTTTTTTAATGGTGTATATTTGTATTTATGTCATATAAGTCTAAACGTTTTGATAACACTGACGAAGATAACTGTAAGTGTTTTTCTTTTAAAATATTATACGAGGGTCACTAATTATGTTTTGAGCCTAACAATGAAAAAACTAATTTTTCATTGAAAATTGCTTTATTTTTTTTTCGAAGTATGCTCTTTTATGATCAATGCACTTTTGCATTCGTTCGAACCATTTGTCATAGCATTTTTCCAATCTTCTTCAGACACCTCCATAACATGTTTTTTGAACGCATCAACGGCTTCTTCCGCCGACGACAATCGTTGTCCACGCAATTTATTCTTGACATTCGGGAACAAAGAGAAGTTATTGGGTGCCAAATCAAAACTGTATGGCGGATGACCCATCAATTCAATTTTTTGAGTGTTCAAAAAATCAGTTGTTAGACGAGATGCGTGAGAGCTCGCATTGCCGTGATGAAGAACGATCCGACGGCGCTTGTTTGTTTCCCCCATTTCACCATTCAGAATTGACCGTTCTAAGTTTCTCTAAGGGCACAGTTGCCACATGCCCATTTGTTTCGATGTGCTTCGAGCGCGAACAACTTTTGTCGGATTCGGTTCATCTTGAAACACCCACACAGTCGACTGCTGTTTACGTTCCAACTCGTATGCATATAACCATGATTCGTCACCTGTTACAATACGTCTTTTGAAGCATCGCCATTGTATTCCTTGAGCATTTGTGTGCACTAATCGACGCAATCATTTTGTTGAGATTTCGCCAATTGTGTGGGATCCAACGAGAACAACCCCTTTTCATAGCTATATGATCATGTAATATTTTATGTACGCTGGGGGAACCAATGCCTAGGGTTACCTCAATTTCACAGTATGTCGTACGGTGATCTTGTATTATTAGTTTTTGCACAGCTTCAATGTTTTCTTGAATAACAACTGATTTTGGACGACCTTTGCGAATTTCGTTAGTGAGCGAAAGGCGGCCACGATTAAAATCTTGATACGAGCGTTTCACAATGGGAAAGGATGGAGCTTCATCGCCAAATGTAGAAGTAAGTTGATCGATGCACTCTTGTCTTGATAATCCACGTCGAAAATCGTAATAAATCATCGCACGAACATTTTCACGACTTAATTCCATTTCTTTGCTGACAACCGTAACAAATAACGCTATTGACAAAAAGTTTGAAGTATGTTATTGTCAACAATTTCAGACATTTCTATGGAAACGTAAAACGGTGCCTAAATGCAATCAGTGTTACCAAGGCTCAAATTATAAATAGTGGCCCTCGTAACTAGAGGAATTGGGATGTTTGGATACAACGAACAAGCATTAAACGATAACAGTAAGTGTTTTTGATATTTATTTTTTTAATTTTTTCTTTAAATTCTTTATTGAATATTCCTTTTTGTTTAAAATTTGTTGCAGTATTTGTGCCAATAATTTAGATAAATAATATGTTGGATAATCTCTTGATGATACAATTGGTCGTAGTGGACGGTTTTGGTAAAAAGTAAATTTGGGAAATGTTTGGATGTTTTAAATTATTATAATCATTTATATAACGTTATAATGATTTTAAAAGAAAAATGGAACACAATCAAAGAACATACAAAATAAAAAAAAAAAAATTAATTGAGGTAGTTGAGTTTTGTTTATTAACTACATTCTTTCAATATAACAAAAAAATGTATCAACAAACGTATGGTTGTGCAATGGTATCACCCATTTCAGCAACAATAGCAAATTTAGTGATGGAACATTTGGAAGAGGTGTGTTTAAAGAAATTAAGTTTTATACCGTCATTTTATTTTCGTTACGTTGATGATATTTTATTAAGTGCACCTAATGATAAAATTCAAGAATCTTTGAGTGTATTTAATCAATTTAATACCAAATTACAATAGGAATAGAAAAAGAAAATAAAATACCGTTTTTGGATACAATAATAATAATAATAATAACTTTATTAGGTCATAGAACCATGACAACACGGTATAGACCAAGTCAATCCAAAAATATGTCCCTACGAGTAGTGACAAATCTAACTTATAATTTAAAACATGTAAACAACACAAATAAATAACAATTGAATATGTGGAGCACCAATATTTGACTAGAGATTTACATAATGAACAGTTCAAATTCATTGAGGGTGTAAAAACAATTATTAGTGAGAAGATACTTTAACTCTCGCTTGAAGTCTTTATAAGTTTTGCAACCAATCAAGCTCATTGGCAGTTTATTATACAGGCGAAATCCTGCATTAACCGGCGATTTGTTACAATAAAAATGTTTACTTTTAATTTCCACAAGATTGTTCTTGCGTCTCGTATCATGTTCATGGATGTCAGTACCTTTATAAAATTTGGATTTATTGTGATAAATATAGCACAGCAGTTTGAGAATATAAATAGAGATTACTGTTAAAATTTTATTAGTCCTAAACGCATTTCGACACGTGGTTCGAGGTTCTAGACCAAAAATAAGTCTTAGAATACGTTTTTGCAAGGTAAACACTCTTTGGACGTCACGCCCTAACCCCCAAACTACAATGTTATAATTAATCGCAGCATAATCATATGAATAGTATACATCAAGCAAAGTTGTCTCATCCAATGTTGATTTTAGCACTGTTAGTAAGTAGAAGCATTGATTTAATTTTTTGCAAACCGAGTTGATGTGGACATCCCAGGAGAAACAATTATCCAGAAATGTACCCAAAAATTTTACAGATGAAGAAAATTTTACTGTAACATTGCTAAAAGTGAAGTCTTCGTATAGTGTATTATTTCTTGTAGTGCAATGAGCAATGCAAGTAGTTTTATTAGTATTAAGTATCAATCTATTTTTGTTACACCAATTATTAAATTCATTGTAAGATGTGTTAATTTTATCTAACAAAGCATCTTTAGAAGGGTCTAAGAGAAGTATAGAGGTATCATCAGCGTACAGTAGAACCCTTCCTTGAGAAATATACCTTGGCAGGTCATTTATAAAAATGAGAAAAATTAGTGGTCCTAACACACTGCCTTGTGGTGTACCTAGATTTAAATCAAATTCTGTTGAATAAGCATCATTAATATGCACTACAATCTTTCTATATTCTAAATAAGATACAAACCAGTCATTAATGCATCCTCGTATACCAAGACTATTTAGTTTTTTTGAGACAAAAGACTTGTCGACCATGTCAAAGGCCCTTGTCAAATCAAATAAAATAGATACAACATGATCACCAATATCCAACTTTTCGTTAACGAATTGAACGTACTCAATTGTACTAGATTCAGTCGAGCAGCTGTGTCGGAAACCATGTTGGCTATTAGTAATTTTGTTGAATTTAACTAAATACGATTCAACCTGTTTAGCTACAACTTTTCAATTATTTTGGAGAAGATGCTAAGTATGGCAATTGGCCGATAATTTTCGACATTACTAGGGTTACCCTGTTTAAATAATAAGATCACAGAAGCTAACTTTAATGACGTTGGAAATTTTCCTTGAGTGATTGACAGGTTAATAATATGGGCAAGAATAGGTGCTATTATTTGCCCACAATATTTTATAACAGATACAGGTATTCCATCAAGGCCTGTTGATTTTTTGTTAGGAAGATCTTGTATTACAGAAAGTACATCGTTACTAGTGACTGGACTAAAGAACATAGTCTTAAACGAAAGTATGTCCGTTGTGCATTCATCACTTAAATTATTTCCAAAATGGCTAATCATCTTTTTGAGTACATCGCTGGACAAATATTCTCCAAAAACTGTAGCCATCTCAGTTGAATTTGTTAATATTTTGTTATTGTAATTAATCTCCTTTATAGTATTGCTTTTACGTTTACCTTTAATATCATTTACCAAAGCCCAAGATGTTTTATTTTTATTTGTGGAATTGTCGATTATTGTTTTAAAAAACGCTTTTTTTTTTCATATTCTATTTGTTTTCCCACTTCTCTCTTTAAAGATCTATAGTTTTGAACTAAATTTTCAAAGTGAACCCTTTTACGTAACCAATCTAAATTTTTCAATGATTTTCTTTTTTCATTTAAGCTTTTAGAGAATTTTATTTTAAAATTACTGTTTGTGTTACACTTGTGCTTTTTTGTTTTATTTTGACACGCATAATTAAAGCACCAAAGAAACTCATCACAAAATTTGTCAAATAAAAGGTTGACTTCATCTTCACCGTTCAGGTTGAATTTGAGTTTAGACAGTTGATGCTTCAGCTCCGAAAGAGACTGAGAGCTTAAATTTCTGAAAAGATAGTACTGAAACGTATTTTCGTTGTGGATCATATTAGTTTTATAATTTATTAAAAACGTTTGACAATAATGATCTGATATACCTGGATCAAAATTATTCGTTTTAACAAGTTAGGTATATTGGTGATAATGTAATCTATTGATGAGCAGCTGTTAACAGTTGTAAAAATTCTAGTGTAGTCAGTGATTAATGATGTCATTCCATATGAGTGAAATATATCAAAAACTGTTTGGTATTTGAATTATTATTAAATTGATTAATATTAAAATCACCGCTGATGATAACGTATTTAAACTTTTTGGATGATATCTGCAAAGCTTTCGAAAATTGGATAAAAAACAGGTTGATGTTGTCTTTGCAATCGGTAGGTGGTCTGTAAATATGTATAAGGCAGAAGTCTCCCCTGAAGGATATTGCACAACACTCAAAAATCGTTTCTAAGGATAATTGATTAATATAAGTTAATTCTACACATTCTAAAAGTTTAGAATTAGAAAAGACAATTTAATTAATATTGACTGGTTCATAAACCTACACAGAGTTGGAGGTATCGCAATTTTTGTTCAAATCACTCTTTAGTTAACAAAATTAATATTCTTAGTAATACTGTTGAAAGATGTTGAAAAATTGTAGATCCAAATTTTCGTCCAATACATATTAAAAATATTATTAAGGCTTTTATTGAAAGTAGTTATCCAAAATCTATTATTCAAGGAGTAATTAAGAAAAAAATTATTCTTTTTATAACAATGTCACCAAAAAAATTTCATCTGATTCCAGTTTTTTCAAGTCAGAATAAAGGTGTAAATTTGTTATTAAATTAAAATCAAAAAATTCTAAATGTGGTATAATGTATCAAATGCCCAGTCATTCTTGTAATGAAGTGTCTATCGGTACATCATTACAGCCACTAAAAAATAAATTAACGCAACACGGACACCAGACGTCCGTGTTAAATCAAATAGTACTGCTTTAGCCAAACACTGTAACGAAACAGGTCGCATCGTTCAACACGACAAAAACGATATTTTAGGCATTGAACTAAATTTAAAGAAGCGTTGAATTTTGAAGATGTTATATATAAAAATTAATAATAAGTTGGTGTGCAATACTACAAAAGATTTGGATAATTTGACTTTCAACTATGATTATATGTTAGGAAATGTATAAATATCAGTTTGTGTCACATTTGTCAGTGTGTTTGTTATTAATTATTCTAGAGTTTTAACTTTAATTTTTGTATTCCGAATTCGAAATATATGGATGCGATATATATATATATATATATATATATATATATATATATATATATATATATATATATATATATATATATATATATATGATGCAGGGACCAAAATTGAATTTTTCCAAATTTCGATAGGGTTCCATATCTTATCTGTTGATAAAAATTCAGGAAAAAGTGTAAAGGCATTTCTTGTGCATTTTTTAACGTAGAATCAAATGAAGAAGTCAATTTTTAAATTTGGTCACCAATAGTCGAGATGCCACATAAACTTAGTTTTTTTAATGGAAACCATAGTTGGCTTTGACTTCATTAAAATCCTTATTTTATAATCTTTTCAACAATATATAGTTTATAGAGGTTCTTTTAGAAAATTACGGAAATACAAGCGAATTTGTTAGTTTGCACTTTTGTAAGTAGGCGATGCAACAATTTAAAACAATGAAACACAGCAAATATGTCAAAACAAAGTGAAAACTTCAGTTGTGCATTAAAACACAGATAACACAAGTTTATTGTTGATAGAATCGTTATGAAAAGTATGATATGTTGAAAATATTCATTCAGTGTGGAGGAAATTCGGAAGAAGCGGAACGTGTATGCTTGGAGAGTTTCCCAGACAGGCATCAGCCTAATAAAAAGATATATAAGAGGTAAATAAACGTTAAAGACTCTAAAGCCGCTTTTCTAACATGATTATTCTTGTTATAGCAGGCTACAAAGTAATTTAAATAATTTAGGGTCATTTACCCGACCACGTCCAAATCATTACGATATAGCAAATCGTGAACAAGATGCCTTAAATGTTTTAGCATGTGTTGAAGCCAACCCAAATACTTCTAGTAGAGAAATTGAACAAGATGTTGGTATTTCCAAAACAAAATCACTAAAAATTTTGAAACTTTATAAATATAAACCTTATAAGGTTCATATAAACCAATACCTTTATCCAAACGATCTTGAAAAACAATTACAATTTTGCCAATGGTATATTGATAGCTGTGCTGCAATGCCTAATTTTCATCAAAATATAATTTGGACAGATGAAGCTCATATAAGTAGTGCTGGTATTTTCAATCGTTACAATCATCATCACTGGGCAAATAAAAATTTACATGTAGCGATACCTACGCGTAATCAAGGCAGGTTTGGATTTAATGTTTGGTGTTGCTTAAAAGAGAATAAATTACACTATTGCATTTTTGAATGAAATCTTACCGCATATCCATATTTAGAACCATTATCAGTTGCAATTTCATCATTACAACGATGATGTCAGTTATGCGTTCGACAAAATTGCAGCCAGTTTGAACAATTTATGTAAAAGTAATATTATCATTTGTTTGACAGTTGGTTTATTTTTGTAACCTTTTTCTTAAAATTAAATAATTATACCTTTTGTTTGACATATTCGCCTACTTACAAAAGTGCAAACTAACAAATTCGCTTGTAATTCCGTAATTTTCTAAAAGAACCTCTATAAACTATATATTGTTGAAAAGCTTATAAAATAAAGATTTTAATGAAGTCAAAGCCAACTATGGTTTCCATTGAAAAAAAACTAAGTTTATGTGGCGTCTCGACTATTGGTGACCAAATTTAAAAATTGACCACTCCATTTGATTCTACGCTAAAAACTGCACAAAAAATGTCTTTACACTTTTTTCTGAATTTTTATCAACAGATGAGATATGGAACCCTACCGAAATTTGGAAAAATTCAATTTTGGTCCCTGCATCAAAAATGAAAAAAGATAGCAAATTTTTGTTTTCGCTGTTTAATTTGTCTCAAAAAGTTGGCCTAATGCTACGTGAACAGTTTTGCTCTAACAGTAATAGTTACCGAGATACTCTGCAATCCCATCGAAATCGGTCCACCCTGTACTTTCGGCTGCATAACCTAACTATTGAAAATGCTCTACAATTAAGCGTTTGTTATGTTATTGTCAAATTAAAATTATATTATTTTATTTAAAATCATCAACCGTTAAAAAATCATTACAAATAAATTGTATTAGTAGCATAGGGACACCTACAGCCGCCATTTTGTTTTTTGTGACATTACAAGTCCCGCTCTCTGGGACACCTTTGGATGCCATTTGGTTTTTGTGATATCATAGGAACGTTCACCTTCACTTGTGACCCTGATGCTCACGAAGGGGACGTATTTTTGACCTTGAGACTGAACTCGGATTCAACCTTGGGGTTGGCCTTGGAACCGGCCGTGAGTCAAAAAAATCGAGTTTAGGACCTCCGCGAAAAATTTCAATAAGGGTCATAATGCTAGCTTGTAAGACAGGTATAGTTAGGGTCTGCGCCACTAATATAAGGTATATTTGTAATAAAATTCCCTAGTCTCGTAAGGCAGGTATAGATAGCGTAAGACTAAAAATAGGATATGAATGAAAATGATTAAACCGTATTATTGATAGAAGCAGATGGCTTTGGTATTCATTTAAAGTTAACCAAGTGTTTATGTCTATTTCTATCTAGCGTAAAGTTCTCACAAGGGTCAAAATTTTTGTTTTATGGTATGATTTTATTTTTCGTAACGCGTTTATTATAAAAGAGATTGCATAATTGTTATTAAAATTATTACATTTCTATTATTACCAACATACCAAAGTATTTGACATGACCCTGCATTATTGATATCTTATAGAAGCGGTCGGCCTGGGAATTTTTAAGTTAACATATATTTATTTATGTCTATTAATATAACTCAAGATACGTCTAAAAATTAAGATATGAATGAATTAAAATGATTAAATCGATATTTTTTAAAGTTAAGAAAGTGTTTGTCTATTTCTATCTAACATGAAGTTCAAATGTCATTCAGACAAGGATAGCTGTTTTGTTTTACAGTGTGATTGTCTTCGTGATGCGTTTATTATAAGGAGACTGTATAATTATCCTAAAAATGCTATTAAATTATTGCAGGTAGCGTAAGACTAAAAATTAACTATGAATGAACATGGTGCAATCGTATTATTGATATCCTTATAGGAACAGATGGCCTTGATATTTTTTAAAGTTAAAAAAGCGTTTATGTCTATTTCTATGTAACATGAAGTTTAAATGTCGTTCCGGCAGGGAAGACTGTTTTTGTTTTACAGTGTGATTTATTTTTCGTAACGCGTTTATTATTAAAGAGCTTGCATAATCGTTATTAAAATTATTATATTTCTTTTAAGTTCCATTTGTAGGTTGCGACATTGTCTGCTTATACGAATTTTATTTACACACACTTTCAAAATGATTTTCACCTTGCTCGTGTATAATCAGCCTTCAGCAGCGGTATTTTATAATGTGTATACAAACAAAGCTCGCCTTGAGATTATAACAACCAGCCTTCGATTATGTTTAATTTTGGATATACACAAAAATTACATTAAAATGAAATGGGGTAATTAACAGCTCGTTAACTGTTATCAAATTTTTATAACTGTTATGATGCACGATTTAAACACGTGTTGAATGTAGTAAATATTTTTTTTAAAGAAAACAATAGGACCATTTAATGTTAAAAAGGTAAATAAAGCGACATTAATAGTCAATTTTCGATGTTTACATTCTAGAAAACAATTACGTAAAGACTAACAGTCCTTGAAATTACATAAAATTAGACAAGTCGACTTTTATTTTCAATTTTGATAATTGCTTCTACCGACCTTATTCGATCTTAACACAAAAAACAAAAACAATGTGCAAGTCTGGGATGTTGATTTGAGATCAGTTTCTGCCAACCTTATTCTAATCAAAAAAAATAAAAACAAGATGAAAATATAGGATGTTGATTTGAAATCAGCTTCTGTCAACCTTATTGTCGTATATAGCTTCAACACAAACACAAAGGCAAACACAAACACAAACACGAACACGAACACAGACACAGACGCGAATATGAACACGAATACGAACACGGACACGAACACGAACACAAACACGAACACGGACACGAACACGGATCCAAACACAAACACAAACAAACACAAACGCAAACACAAAGAGAGAGAGAGAGAAAGAGATACGCAAAAACGCTTAGGGTTAGGTTAATACACGTACAATATTAGTTTAGATTAATACACGCAGTAGCATTGACCAAACCTAAAATTTTATATTGTACGTGTATTGACCTAACCTAACCTACAATTTTGTGTGTATTAATCTAACCTAATACCCGAATATTGACCTAACCTAAACCGTGGGCTTTTTAATTTAACGTAATATTGTACGCGTATTGGTCTAACCTAAAAAGAGAGAGAGAGAGAGAGAGAGAGAGAGAGAGAGAGAGAGAGATAGAGAGACAAACGAGGAGAGACCGAGCGGTAGAGAATGTGTGGTGATTATTTTCTGGGTTTCCATAGTTATGTAACCAACAATAGCTGGCTTAACGTAAATCGTGCATCTATTAATCTAAACTAATATTGTACGTGTATTAACCCGACCTAAAGATTTTTGTGTGTGTGTGTGTGCGTGGGTGTGTACGTACGTGTGTACGTACATACGTGTCCCCGTGCGTGAGTGCGTGCGTGTTCTCTTTTTTGTGAGTTTGCGTGTTTTCGTGTTTGCGTGTTTGTGTGTTTTGCACGTGTGTCTGTGACTGTGTCTGTGTTTGCGCCTGTGTCTGTGTGTGAGGGTGCGTGTCTGTGTCTGCATCTATGGTGGTGTTTCCACCTGTGTTTGTGTCTGTGTTTGTACCTATGTTTGAGTTTGCGATTGTGCTTGAGCTTGTACTTGTGATTGTAGTTGTGCTTGTGCTTGTTGCTGTGCCTGTGTCTTTGCCTGTGCCTGCGCCTGTGTCTGTGCTTGTACCTGTGCCTGTACCAGTGTCTGTGTCTGTGCCTGTGCCTTCGTCTGCGCCTGTGCCTGTGTCTGTGCCTGTGCATGTACCTGTGCCTGTGTGTGTGCGTGTGCATGAGCGTGCGCGTGTGCCTGCGGTTGCGGTTTGTGTTTGTGTTTGTGTTTGTGTTTGTGTTTGTGTTTGTGTTTGTGTTTGTGTTTGTGTTTGTGTTTGTGTTTGTGTTTGTGTTTGTGTTTGTGTTTTTTGTGTTTGTGTTTGTGTTTTTGTGTTTTGTTTGTGTTTGTGTTTTGTTTTGTTTGTTGTTTGTGTTTGTGTTTGTGTTTGTGTTTGTTTTGTTTTGTGTGTTTTGTTTGTTTTGTTTGTGTTTGTGTTTGTGTTTGTGTTTGTTTGTTGTATTTGTGTTTTGTTTTGTTGTATTTGTGTTTTGTTTTATTTGTGTTTTGTTTGTGTTTTGTTTGTGTTTATGTTTGTTTTTGTATTTGTGTTTATGTTTTGTTGTTTTGTTTGTGTTTGTGTTTGTGTTTTGTTTTGTTTTGTGTTTGTGTTTGTGTTTGTGTTTGTTTGTTTTATATTTGTATTTGATGTTTGTGTTTGTGTTTGTGTTTGTTTTTGTTGTGTTTGTGTTTGTGTTTGTGTTTGTGTTTGTTTTGTGTTTGTGTTTGTGTTTTGTTTGTGTTTGTGTTTGTGTTTGTGTTTGTGTTTGTATTTGTGTTTGTCTTTGTGTTTGTGTTTGTGTTGGTGTTGGTGTTTGTGTTTTGTAAAACTAACATTCATAGGAGCCAATTTAGAATGCATGACTCGCATTACAGTGTTGTCAGCTGTGGCTAATTGTACAATTTTTGTTTTTAAATGCAACATCCTGTATATTATGCGGTATTCAAATAGAGTTTGTGTTTTAGTTTGTGTTTGTGTTTGTGTTTGTGTTTGTGTTTGTGTTTGTGTTTGTGTTTGTGTTTGTGTTTGTGTTTGTGTTTGTGTTTGTGTTTGTGTTTGTGTTTGTATTTGTGTTTGTCTTTGTGTTTGTGTTGGTGTTGGTGTTTGTGTTTTGTAAAACTAACATTCATAGGAGCCAATTTAGAATGCATGACTCGCATTACAGTATTGTCAGCTGTGGCTAATTGTACAATATTTGTTTTTAAATGCAACATCCTGTATATTATGCGGTATTCAAATAGAGAATTAAGAGAAAAATTTTGCTATATACGACAATAAGGTTGACAGAAGCTGATTTCAAATAAACATTCTAGACTGTCATCTTGTTTTTGTTTTTAATTAGAATAAGGTTGGTTGAAGCTTTATTTACCTTTTTAACATCAAATGGTCCTATTGTTTTCTTTAAAAAATATATTTACTGCATTCAACACGTGTGTAAATCGTGTATCATAACAGTTATAAAAATTTGATGACAGTTAACGAGCTCTTAATTCCCCATTTTATTTTAATGTAATTCTTGTGTGTATCCAAGATTAAACACAATGGATAGCTGGTTGTTATAATCTCGAGGCGAGCTTTGTTTGTATACACATTATAAGATACTGCTGCTGAAGGCTGATTATACACGATCAAGGTGAAAATCATTTTGAAAGTGTGTGTAAATGAAAAGCATATAAGCAGACAATGTCGCAACCTACAAATGGAACTTTAAAGAAAGTTAATAATTTTAATAACAATTATGCAATCTCTTTTATAATAAACGCGTTACGAAAAATAAATCACACTTCAAAACAAAAACAGTATCCTTGCCGGAACGACATTTAACTTCATGTTACATAGAAATAGACGTAAACTCTTTGTTAACTTTAAAAAATATCAAGGCCATCTGCTTCTATAAGATATCAATAATACAATTTCACCATTTTCATTCATAGTTAATTTTTACTTTTACGCTACCTGCAATAATTTAATAACATTTTTAGGATAATTACATAGTCTCTTTATAATAAACGCGTCACGAAAAGTAAAATCGCGCTGTAAAACAAAAACAGGTATCCTTGTCTAAATGACATTTAAACTTCATATTAGATAAAAGTAAACATAAATACTTTGTTAACTTTAAAAAAATATCAAGTCCATCTGCTTTTATCAATAATTCGTTTTAATCATTTTCATACATATCTTAATTTTTAGACTTACCTTGTGTTATATTAATAGACTTAAATAAATATGTTAACTTAAAAATTCCAAGGTCGACCACTTCCGTACAATATCAATAATACAGGGTCATTTTAAATACCTTGATAATATATATATATATATATATATATATATATATATATATATATATATCTGTGTGAGTGTGTGTGTGTGTGTGTGTGTGTGCGTGCGCGCGTGCGTGCGTGCGTGCGTGCGTGCGTGCTAATATTAGCGGTTCGCTAAGTTGGTAACAATAGAAATGTACTAATTTTAATAACAATTATGCAATCTCTTTTATAATAAAAGCGTTACGAAAAATAAAATCACACTGTTAAACAAAAACAGAATGACATTTAAGCTTCATGTTAGATAGAAATAGACATACACACTTTGTTAACTTTAAAAAAATACCAAGGCCATCTGCTTCTATCAATAATACGATTTAATCATTTTCATTCATATTTAATTTTTATTCTTACACTATCTATAACTGCCTTACGAGACTAGGGCCTCTTATTAAAATACAAATTCAAATCAGAGGCTCAGACCTGACCTATACCTGTCTTACAGGCTAGCATTAGGACCCTTATTCAAATATCCCGCGAAGGTCCTGAACTCCATCTTTTTTCGGCTTAAGACCGGCTCCAATCCCAACCCCAAGGTCGAATCTGAGGTCAGTATCAAGGTCAAAAATACGCCCCCATGTGATCGTCAGAGTTAAAAGAGAATGTGAAAATGGCCTATGACATCGCAAAAACAAAAAGACGGTGGTATGTGTCCCTATACTACTTGTATTATTCCCTTTTTGAAAATTGTGCTCAAAAATTGTAAAAATCTTTGTTAAGTGTGTGCCAATGATCTATTTACTTAAATCTTAATTGGACACCATTTAATTATGTTTATGATTGTATCGCAAGTAATTTAGGAACTACATTTTAAATTTTAGTCACCTTTTTAATTGCAATTAACTATACTTATCAAATCTACCTTCGACTGGCTCTATAATGTGCAAATAAGCTTGATTTCAAATAAGTTTGATTAATAGCCTTGAATTTCTGATTTTTTGTAATTATCGTCTACTGAATTACATTAATTTCTTTAAATTAAAAACAGTTTATTAGTCAATGGGTTGAAACGTACCTTATTAATTAATAATTCGCTATTCCAGTGTGAAATATCTATCAAATAAACGAACATTTTCTGTCAAGAACAAAAGGATAAAGAAAAATATTTCAATCCTTTTATTTTTAACACAAGTTTTCTAAGAAATAGTACACATGAAATGAATAACAATGGTTACCAAAATTTTCAAAATTGGTATAGTGTACTTCTGTTTTTAATTAAAAAAAATTTAGTTACATGTCCAATTACACCAATTTTCAGTCCCACCAAAAATTTTTTTTTGTCTACCACACGACGCGTGTTTGAAAGTTTCCACACGGCCGTTGCTTTTTTGAAAAATCGATATGTTGAATGTATGTCGAGATCTTTGTATCGCTGGTTCTTAATTCTTTTAATTCTTTCTTCTTACTGGGTTATAATTTTTCTTTCAGCATTTGATGCACTAATTTAAACTACAGTAGCATTAAAATTCAAGTAATTAAAATTATCTCAAATGTGATATTAATTATTAGTTAAATTTACAAAAATTAGATCGTAATTTAAATACTTTAAGCCTGCAGGCTGAGTAAAATTGAGACTACAATACTAATTTTATTGAATCTTTTGAACTATAATGTTCACTTTTCTATTCCCAAAATTCTCCAAAAACCAATTGTTTCAGGTGTAGGCCTACAAAATGTTTTTTTGATTTGTCAAAAAACTTCATGAATCGCTAAATATTTTGAAAAATATAATTAAAATATACAGGGTGTTCCATAACTAATGGACCATGTAGTGACTGGATAAATAGCAGATTAAAATAGGTCGATTAACACAAACATGTCTTAACAACATACAGGTTGTTAAAGATGAGATATTATCGAAAATTTATAATAATTTGGAAACTGCTGAACGTCTTAAGTTTAAAATTGTTAAACTATAGTTATGTTTTTGCCCCTTGTATTACCGGTATTTTCATGAAAAATAATAAAAAATTATTTATTTACATAAATCTACAGTACTGGGTTAGCGCTCTGTTACGGCACATAAACAAACAAACAAAAGGAAATGCCAGGTCCAAGTACTAAATTCGTAACATCAACAATACGGTAATTACATCTGACATTTCCTGGTAATAATATGAAAACTTAAATACGCAACAAGATGTAAACAAATACGCTACGCTTTGTTATGATTAAAGATAAAACATTACGGTAGGTCATGCCCGTAAACTTCCCATATAAGTATAAATGACCAAAACAAATCTAACTCAATAATTAAAATTCAACTTAATCTATATTTCCGGATTAACGGTATAAGCAAAACAAACATCACATAGTAGACAAGTTCAATGTTATTATTTATATTTGTCTTAATCGATGTCTCTAACACGATGTTTCATCTTTATTAGCACTCGCATTTTTTAAATTTCTTTGATTTAAACTTAAATTTCTTAATTAGTCACAAATAAAATTATTAGTTATATTTCACGAAATCTTAGCATGACTGTTATCGAAACAGAAGTACAGGTACTGTTATTAACGACAATGTATTTTCAACAGCAATCAACACTTCATACTTTAAATTTAAAATCACACCATTAGTATACTTTCCAAATTTTACTATTCTGTTTGCTTTGGTATTTAAACGTTAACTCTCACAAATCGAGGAATTCTACCCTTACGTACTTCAATGCATATCTTGACTAAACATAAGGCACTAAACAAACAAAAAGCATCGCTTTTCAAACAAAATAACCCTAAACAAAGCAAAAAAACTAACCAAAAAACCAGTATGCAAACACGCAAACACCCAAAAGTATAAACACGTAAACATAAACACCCAACCAAGTATAAACAATCCAAAAAAAGTAAACATGCAAATAAACCTGCAAGCACACAATCTAGACAATAAACACTCAAACTAAACACACACGCACTCAAAAAATGCAAACTCACAAACATGTAAACTGTCAAACATGCAAACACTTCTGATTGGTTCTCCATTTTGAGCTTGGTTCCTACTCTTTCCTCCAACACGTGCTCTGTTCGAAGGTTGTAACCCCACTCTTAGACCAGGTTATCTAGACTGGTGTGTTATCTAATTACGTGGTGTAGATTCTGTAGCATAAACCACGTAACCTTCCGCTTGACTGCACCTCTTCTTAGCCCACGTGATCTATTAACCCACCCGCATACCAGACACAAAACATGAAACAAAGATTGGAGTCGGGATTAGCCAAAATTAGATTGTAGCGCTGTTTAATTTGAAGATGTACTTCTAGTCAAGTTTGCTTTTTTTATTGTTCAACGTTGATTTGTGCTTAGAGATGATGGATGCCAAAGAGATTACGTAGTCTAAGTAAGGAGGGAGGCACATAATCAAAAAGTGATACTGCAGCATTTGGACCGATCACGTTGTGGACGAAAATGTGGGGGAACAAATTCACGATAGAAGATACATTAAAGGTGTCCGCGTGTCTGTGTTTAATTCCTTTGGTTTGTTGTAGCGTTCATGAATCTGAATGGTTTGTGTGGTTGCTCATTTTGTGTTTGTGTTTGGTTTCTATGAGTTGTTCGATTTGTGTATTTTGGTGTGCACGTGTTTGTTTGAGGTTATTTGTTGTCTAGGTTCTCGTTTGCTGGTTTCTTGTTTGTGATATTGTAATACTTGTTAGTTAGTTTGCACTTTGTTTCTGGTTGTTTGTTTGATTGACAATATTTTTGCAAATTTAGTTTCTTTGGAGTGTTGGTACATGTTAGGATGTTTGTGTTCCTTGCAAGTTTCTATGTTTGGGTGTGTGCATGTGGGTTTTGCGTGTTTGTTCCATGTTTAGTAAGTTCGTTTGTGTTGGATTTTTTTGTTTCTTTGTTGACTAGTTTTTTGAGGGTTTATTTACTTTGGTTTGTTTGAATTATTTCACCGTATTTATGTGTTTTCATGTTTATGTTTGTGCGTTTGAGTGTTTTTGTGTTCGTAATTGTGTGGTCGTGTGCTTGTTGAGTTTTAGTTAACTTTCAAAATATAAACACATGCAACTTATTTTTAGAAGAAATGTTAAGACCCTAGCAACTAAACAAAAAAATTGTAATTTTTTCGCCGTGTGACTTTTAAATTAGATAAAACTTATTTTTGTAAAGAAAATGTTTTGATAGTAGCTGCTAAACAAAAAAATTTATAATTTTTTTCGCTGCAAGTGCTTTTTTAGATTACATGCAGCCTATTTTTAAAAAAAAGTGTTTTGACGTTTGCAAGTATACAACAAAAAATTGTTAAAGCGTGAATCTAAGACACAAACAACGCGAATTTTTCCGAAAGTGTAGTTTTTAAAATGAATTTGAAGTTTTCCAATAACTGTAATTTAAATAACTTAAAGAATGGGGTGAGAGTCATTACCCATTACCAGTATGACGTAATAAAGACTTGAGGTATAAGCGAAAGAAGTAACTTTGGGTTTTCCCAATGTTGCGTAAGTCAAAAAGTGAAAGTGTGAAGATGGCTATGAGTGAATTTGGAAGTGATGTACGATAAGTAAAAGACGTAACCTCAGGTTTTCCCCTAACATTGCGTATTCCAAATAATGAAGAGTAAAAATTATACCGATAGATGTCGTTGTAACCGATAAATAAACAAGTAATTTTCAAGAAATCCTTTTTAACGGCAAAATACAGAAAACCTTCTTTGCCATCAACTAGTTTATGTCACGTATGAAGTGGCCAAAGGCCCCTTTGAGATATGCTATACACAGAGCGTAAAAAATCAAACTAAAGAGATGATGATAATGAGAGTCGATAAAAATAGGGGATGAAAAGTGGCCAGGTTCGGTAACATAGACCAAATACAGAAATATTTTTAAGCGACAACATTTAGAAATATTGTTTACCGACAGTGGCTTGCGTCTAGGATAACAGTTACTCTTGTACTACTAATATACCACAAGATGATTTTTTCAAGATACATATTAAATTGTAAAATGACCACAATCATTGCAGTAGGCAAAGGTAAGGACAGATATGCAAAGCTAAAATTAAATAATAAAAGTATACGTAATTGAAATGAGCATTTAGTGTGTCATTAAAAACCTGAAAACCCACTCAAAGTATACGGTTTCTCCATATCGATTAAAACACCAACGTAGAATGCTGTTTTAACCTTCAAGTAATCTAACATTTCATTAACATTCATTTTAGAAAGATAAGACAAGATTAAACCCTAGAGATTTTTTATCCCTTGTCTCTATACGAGCAGCCTTCATCACTGATACAGAAACTATAATTAAAATCAATTTCCTTTTTCAAAAAACATACAGAATGACACGAATCAATAAAATGAATTTACAACCATTATTATTTATCATATATTTATTATTAAAAATTCAATTTTCAAAAACTATGTCCATAAGGTGATGGCCATTCAAACGTCTTCATTCCCGGAAGCAAACGCTGAGATTTTGTGTGACAATTTGAAACGCTTCCATGGAAATTGCAGCAATTTCAAGTCAGCGAATGTCGTTGGGCGAGTGATGTACATTTTGCTTTTGAGGTGGCTCCTCAAGAAAAAACCGCACCCAAACAAATCTGGGATCTTGGGGGCCAATAAAAATCGTGAAATAGCGTGGTTACCAAAGTCTGGCGAACGACCATCATTGAGTCTCTGCTGTACGGGCCGTGGTTCGAATTGTTGAGCATAACAACATATCATTCATCCGTTACTGTCATTGCATTCCCTCTCTCATCCTCAGAGCCGTAAGGGCTAGTCACGTGTCGTAATTAAACAGGCCCTCAAACTAATCTTTTGGATGTGGAATGATTGATCGTATAATTCGAGAGGGTTTTCAGATGCCCAACACCTGAAATTCTGTTTATTTTCCATATCCACTGAAGTGGAAATGAGCCTCATTCGATATGAAAAAGTTGTCATTAATTTGCAGAACTGTTGTCGTGCTACGAAGTCGAATTGTCAGTACAACTTGAATTTTGTAAGAGTGAATATTTAAACTACTGTGGGGTATCGGCGGACGGTTGTTCGGTATAGTTTCAATGCTGATGCATGTTTCCTTGCCGATCGATGTGAGCTTCTTACAATTAAGGCCCGCACTGCTTCACTGGTTTCTGGGGCTAGTTGAGCATGTTGACTTCCTGGAGGTTTCTTTTTTAGAGCTGAACCTGTCTCAAAATTCTTAACTCGAATTTTTTTTTTAATAATTGCGGCCCTGAATAGGCTAAGTTTATTATAACGTGCTAAAGCACTCAGGGACACTTAGATGGATTAGGGGATATTGAATTGCCAAGAGTGTGGGTTGCTCCCGTATGGTACGACAAGTGGAGATTTTTACTGTATATTGATGATGTGAATAAGCAAACCTAGTATTCCTTGCAAAGGTGGCCCGAGTTGATATTAAAGAACGTAATTCAGAAGCACAATAGGCATTGTAATACCGATAGTGCCACGAAAGAATTGAAACGATTCTTCTATTCTCAAGGGACTGTATATCAGAGGTTAAGGACGGGTCATTTAGATGAAGTCAATTCTGGGCCTTATATAGCAGAAAATGTTGTTGAGCTTATTTTACGAGCAGTTGCTTCAGTAAATGACAGACGATGGTCAGCCCATGATAGATTTGAAGATTTTTTTTGTTAGTACGGTTGTGTTTATGGTTAGTAATTACTTATTTTAGCTTATTTTAGCGCTGTTTTGTGTTATTGTATTGTGTACAATAATGAGGTGTGGTAATGTTTGGTAATAAGAAAAAGAACAAAAAGTGTTTAAATTTATTTGAATTTGAAGTTTGAATAGTGTGCCGTTGGGTTTAAGTGTGCGTGTGGGTTAGTGTGGTTAATTAGATCGTTGGCCGGTGTCATGCTGGGTCGTCATCGAATATACGGGGGGATGCGGAGGGCATATGGGAGTATTATCGAGGGATTCTTCTACCTCCTCGGGGAGGTCGCCGAGGAGTTGTGTGAGGATTGTGGGAGGAGTTTGAATTTTAATTTGGGTTGTTTTCGAGGGAATTTGGGAAAGCGGTAGTTGTAAGGAGTGGTAAGGATTTCTTTGGTTGGGATAGTGTTGCCGAAAATTTTTTTATAGGCGAAGTTTTCCTGGAGTTTTTGGATACGGTTTGTGATTGGGGATATATTGGCGTGGTGTAGGGTGAGGTCATTAGGGTACCTGAGGGGTAACCTGTATATCCGTCTAAAATCATTGGGGTTAATGTTTGTGTATATAGGAGCTCGGAAATCCTTAACAGGGCGGATGTATGTTTTATATGTGTGTAGAAGTGTTTTGGGGTGACAACCTCTGATTCTATCCCGAAGGGCGCCCAGTAGATTTGCGCGGTTTCTAATCCTGTTTAGTGTTCTGTTTACATCGGGGAGCCAATTAAGGGTTCTAGTGCAGAGGATTCCTAGGTAGGTGATTTCATCTTGGAGTGTGAGCCTTTCTTGGTTAAGGGCGAGGGAGACGTTTCTGGAGGCAAGATTGGGAACTTATCCTCTGCTAATGAGGATGTCGGAAAAGGATTGTTTGAGTTTTGGTGGGATTGCTGGAGACTCTGGTTCGCCCAGTTAGAGAAGTTCCGTAGGGTTTTGGATATGAGGCGGGAGGCCGTTTTGCTGTTCCGATTAACCGCCCAGAAGGCAATGTCATCCGCGAACTGCGCAACGACTACTCCGGGTTGGGTAACTTCGGGAATGTCGGATGCAAAGATGGTGTAAAGGATAGAGTCTAAGGCAGAACCTTGCGGAACGCCTGCTGTAAGTTGAAAAGGATCGGAGAAGGTTTTCCCTACTTTGACCCGAACTGACCGATTGGTCAGGTACGAGAGTAGGAGTTTGGCGAAGGGGTCGGGTAGGTTAAGGTTTTGGATCTTTTGCAGGAGACCGGCGTGCCAAACCCTGCCAAATGCTTGCTTAATGTCCAGAAACACAGCCAGTTTGCATTGCTTGTGATTGAACGCTCTGGTGGTCTCTGTAAGCAGCTTCAACAAGGGATCGTGACACGTTCGGTTAGGACGGAAGCCGAATTGGCTGGTAGGAAGGAAGTCGTTGTATTCTAGGTGGTCCCTGAGTTGCCTGACTAGAATCTGCTTAAAGCATTTTCCGTTTCCAAGGCAGCGTAGTAGGGAGATTGGTCTGTAGAAGGAGGGCGAGGTAAGATCAGCGTGGGGTTTAGGTATCATGACGGTGGAGGCCGATTTATTGTAAATAGTGGAAAGTAAACGGAGGGCTGGGTCGGGTAGGTGGCGATTTTACGGTTTAGGCCGTCATGACCTGAGACATAATTTTTACCTTTTTTTAAATATGAGCTGACCTGGTCGGGCGTGATAGGGACGTAAAAAGGACTCTCGTTATCGAGTAGAGTTTCGGGAAGGTTAAGGGTACGGAAATCTTCAAGGCGACTCTCAAGGAGTGCTTTGAATTGGTTATCAAATTGGGGATCATCTGGGGATCGAAAAATGGATTGGAGGTAGCGACCAAAGAAATCGGCCTTTCCTTGGTCGGAGGAGATTAGGTTGCGCTGAAGGTCGGTTAGGTGGGATTTGGGGTTTACTTTTCTTCTGGTCAGTCTATCAAACTGTTGCCAGAACAGTTTACCATTTATATAATCAAGCTGGGAGGTGGATTTACTCCAGGAGTCTTCAGAGTGTTTATTGGCTTCTCGCCTGATTAAGGCGATTGTATTCGGTCTTGAGAGCCGGCTCCCTAGATCGCAAGAATTGACGATAGATTCGTCTTTTCTCTTTGATCCAGTTCACAATGTGCCGTGGGAGCGGTTTTTGAGAAATGTCGATGCTTTTGAATGGGACAGTTATCGACCGCTTCCGGAAGTTAGGTCTCTAATGACTCTCGAGATATTGGGTCGTTTGAAGATTAGATGTGGGAAGTTTGTTGGAGATGTGTTCGGAGAATACATTCCAGTCTGCTTTTGAAAAATCTTTAATGACTGTATTGAGGGGGTGAAGATAGGGCTGGGCAAAATGAAGTTTTAACCAGTAGAGAAATGTGATCTGATGTGATCGTGGTGCCTAAAAAGCACCCCGGTTTGCGGAAAATGTCGATGTTTTTAAGTGGGACAGAAATATCGACCGCTTCCGTAATTACGGAAATTAGGTCTGTAAAGGCTCTCTCGAGATCTCGGGTCGTTAGAAGATTGTGCGTTGGAAGGTTGTTGGAGATGTGTTGGGAGAACACATTCCAGTCTGCTCTCGAAAAATCTTTAATGACTATATTGAGGAGTGGTAGGGGCAGTTGGACAAAATGAAGTTTTGACCAGTAGAGGAATGTGATCTGATGTGATCATGGTGCCTAAAAAGCACTCACGATTGAAATAATGAGCTATGGGTTCGGAGACTGATGTGGTCTATTATTGAGGCACCTAAGTGCTCGAAGTAGGTTGGCTGTGTGTTGGCGATTTGCAGGAGCGGCAACCGCAACAGAGCAGATGATAGTCTATCACCGTTGCCATTTGTTGCGGTGTCACCAAATTGGGTGTGGCGAGCATTGAAATTACCTAGGATTACTGCGTTGGGGAGGCTAGAGGCATAGATTAGAAGAGCATCGGATAGGGAATTGTGGCCTGACGGGTTATAATATGATACAAATATTATAGGAGTGGGAAAGTGCACCATCACAGCAACACATTCGAGATGCTGTAGGTGCGCAGGAAGTTGAAAAGGAGTAGATGGGAAGCAGTTTTTAATTAAGAGGGCGGTTCCGTGGGAGCTATTGTCTAGAAATAAGTGATACGTGTTGAAATTGAGTGAGCATCGGGGTGTGAGCTTTGTTTCCGTGATGGAAAGGATGTGTATATTGTGTGTGTGTGTAGAAAGTGTTTCAGTAAGGGGCGTTTTCCGACGAACGTCCCTGGTATTAATGGTCCCTGCTATGATAGCCATTGGAAAGGAGTTAGGAGTGGGTTGACGGATTACGGCGACCTTCATCCGCGTATTGGATACGCAGATGTTGATTCTCCGTTGGAAAAAGGTTTGGGATAGCGAGTCTACGGTCCGAACAACCCTATCTCGTCGGTCAGGAAACATACGGACAAGGACGTAGATAAGGACTTGCAAGAAGTCCTTAGTGGATAAGGATTAGGTATCGGGAGAAGGTTTGAGGTGGGCTGTGTCTTCCGAGCCGGACTCTTCGGAATACAGGATAGGATCGAAGAATGCCATCATCGACGGGGAACTGGGAGGTTCCCGTCGCTTACGGTACTGGAAGGAATAGGTGGGATGCGCTTCCCCGCAGTTGTTATATTTTGGGTTGGCGGCGAATTTGCATGACGAGGATCTGTGACTTTCGCCACAGTTAGGACAGCGGATGGTACGGGAAGAACACTCCTCAGAGTATATCCCACCTGCGTGCAGGTGGAGCAGTACTTCGGGAGGGGTTGCGGGATGAGGGAAGGTTCGCAACGGTAGTGTCGCCCGAACATGACGACACCGCGTGCGAGGAGGTATTCAATGGTGGCTGGGGCAGAGGTAATGACACGGATGAGGATGTAGGGGTGTTCGTCGCCTTAGAGGTGATGCGAACAGCCTTCCTCACATGCGGAAGATCGAGCGCGCCCAGGATCTCTTCCACTAGGATATCCTTATCTACGTGACGAATCACGCAGAAAACGGAGGGAGGTCTAGGATTGGAGTTGGATGGACGAGGACCGGACAGTTGGAAAACGGTTACTGAGGGATCACCGAAATAGTGTCGCAGCCTAAGCTGCGTACCATCCGGCAAGGGAGAGGATGTCTCTAAGAGACAGGTATGGTTGTGGTTGAATGTCAAATTCAACCAGGGAAGGTTAAGGGATTTGAGGGAATTAAAAAGGGATTTCTGGCTTGTAATAGATTTTGGGATATTGCGGACGCAATATCTCGAGGATTGTGAGCGGATGGGTAAAGGATTAGGATTGGGGTTAACAGGTGTAGCACTTACGGCAGGTACAGGTGGTTGAGCGGGTGTAGGTAAGAGAGCAGGTTTGTGCGTGTGTGTGTGTATGTGTGTGTGTGTGTGTGTGTGTGTGTGTGTGTGTGTGTGCGGGATTGTGTGTGTGTGTATGTGTGCGGGTTTGTGTGGTTTTGTGGAGGCAGTGGAACATGTGGAAATGTAGAAGTGAGTGGCTGAAGTGGAAATGGATGAGGCGTTTGAATGGGAGCGTGTACGTGAGGAAGGTGGAGGTGAAACGATTGTGTGTGCGTAGGATTGTATCGTGTGTGTGACATGGGTGAACGGACGGCGTCGGGGGTTGGGGACACAACCGTTAGGGTAGCACAGTGGCAACCGTGTTTAACCATCGCGGTTGTTGTTAGTAGGTTTAAAAGTGAAATAGGATAAATAAAATTAAAAATTGTTTAGAGGAAGACCGGGTCCCCACCGAGGTGCAGTCTCACACCCCGAAGAATAAAGACTTGGAAATCGGAGACCCAAATAGAAAAGGAGGAAAACAAGTGTTAAAATAAAACAAATTATAAATTAAAATTAATTAAAAATTATTTTTTATTAAACGGTAACCTATGACGTCGGTCCTGTGTTGGCGGTGTCCTGGATGCTTCTAGAATTCTTCGCAGTTGCTGCTATATTCCGGCGGCTCCTGCTTGCGGCTAGTAGGGTGTGGCTCCTCTACTGATGACCGCTTCTTTGTATTATCTGTATGCAAGCAGTGACAGACTAACTCCGAAGCGGCGAAGATCACGATGCCGAAACGATGAACGAAAACCCTAAGTTCTTTTTTGTAAAGTTAAGCGATTGTAATAAAAATTACAAAGCGCTTACGCTGGATAGGGGCTTACGTTCGTAACCGAGGTTCGGACTGCCCTGATTTGAAGCTACAGTCATTTCCAACATAGTGGTAAGTGAGTCATGTCATGTCGCAATTCCCGTTGAGCGGCAGTTGTACTATTACCATTCTTCTAAAATGACTTTACTGCAAATACACGTTGTGAACTGACACACTTCTCCATAGTTACTAATGGCAAACGGTTTGGCACTAAAGGATGTCACTCCAACTTATCCTGAGGGTTGCCAATACCAGATTCAAACTTTCCCATTTGCCTTGCTGCCCTGTATATAATCATATTATATATGGACTAAATGTAACACAAAATATTTTAAATTGAACCACCATATCGGGATCAACTTTATCAAAAGGATTTTTAACCTGCAATCTTCTGCCAAAATGACCCTAATCAGATTTAAGATGCAGGACCAATTTCAAGATAATAGGATGGAAAAACAGCAGATGAAAATATAGATGCCTTGTAGAGTTCACTAAATTACTATAAATTATCTAAAAGTAATTCTAACGCTTGAAAAAGTGAGTTTTGTTTGTCTGAAGTACTCCAAAACTGAGCACCCTGTCTAAGAACGGCTAGATAATAAAATGGGTTTTGGTGCCTTAGACTCAGCTTCAGATTTTTTACTTTACAACTTTCCCACACATAGAGAGTTAAAGTTTTCTGAATACCAAGATTTTTTTTTTCGAAAAAAGCAAAATGTCTCGAAATCAATTGAATTTAGAAATATAATCCCTTTATAACTTTTTAATCAGAATTACGTGCACAATTTAAAAACAAAACATAAATTTTTGATTATAATTCCAAAATTCAATTTCAAAATGTTTCTCAGTCAAGTTACGTGAATTAATTTTAATGCAATTAGGAGAAATTTATTAAAATTACTTTTGTAATTAATTGTGCTTTTTAGAATTACATTATAATTATACTAAAGCATCAGAAATTTTGTTTAATTTTCATTGCCAAGTTTTTAAATGTTATCTTTTGACCGTTCTATCGTTACAAGACCGAAAATGATTGAAAATGGAATCGAAAATTAGAAATTTCGTTTAGTAATTAATTATTAGTTATTTTAAAACACTGCCATTTATCATTTCCGGTTCCAAAACCACGAGCCCAGTAGTGCAGTTTATTTAAACATTAGTATATTATTAAGCAAACGCAAAAGAAACACTGAACTATATTTAAAAGAATAAAGAATCGTGAATTTACCAAATTTTGTGTGGTAAATAACCACATTTTCATCACCAAGAGCCTAGTGAAATTGTATTTTATAGTAGTTTTGTGAATTTGTGTAAAAGCTATTAACGAACCTCAACCGAACTGAAAAAACCCACTTAACAAGATGGGACCCCTCCCTATTTTATAGTCTATGCCTCTCTAACAGAGCTAGGATTGGTTATAATTTCATGAGAAGACACGAATTGTGTAAGATAACGTCACAAAAGGTATGTTTAGTGACAAAAATGTGAATTTTGTGTTTGGTGAGGGTGATAGGGATAAAGTAAGTACAAAAACCTGTCCCCTTTATTTCCATTGAGTGTATTGAAGGTAGCTTGTTTTGTAATGAACGTACTTAAAGAAACTGGTTGCAATTTTACTATTCTTACCAGCTGGCGCCAAACGTGCAATTTTTTGCATGCAATTTTGAGATGAAAAAATGCATTGAGCTTGTATTGATTTTTTATACTTTTAATAGGGGAGCATGCAGTTTAGGTGTGTACTTCTGTATGCACGTCGATTAATTAACAGTGAACCTTGATTTGCCAAAAATAACTTTGCGATAAGAAAAGGTGACTCCTTTAATTAGATAACGTTAATCGCAAATTGTTACCAAAATATTCTTATCTAGTAACTACAATAAAAATTGTTACCGTGTACAATAAAGGACAAGGTTTACTTAAACATTTCGCTTATTACATAATCAGCGATAACCCAATTGCCAAAATCTCTGACGGAAATGATCCAGACAAAACTATTTGTTTATCTAAAATCGTGATTAACAAAAATCAAGGTTAATTTGAATGTAATTTTTGTGGGTCTTAACAGAAACACGATTTACGAAGTGGAAATGCATAAAGACAAATTGGCGAAATTCGTGTATAGTCCGATTGCACATGTGCCGCACTTTAGAGATCATGTGCAGTTACAGTTCGCGCATGCAGTACCCCGACCTAGGACAACAGTTAGTTGCGTTTCATACATTCGCTGTGGGTATAACCCTAAGCCCTGATCGGGCCCAAAGGGTAAAATTATAATACGAATGTAGCGTTTTTATGTGCCTTACGTGCTTTTTAATATTTTTAAACAACGTTTTTTTTTTGTGATTAATTGTGATGTACATTATTGTTATGCAATTTTGCATTTTATCCTCGAGTTTTTTAACCGGTTCGTTATAGTGCACTAATTGTAATGAAATATGTAGATAAAAGTCTTCATTCTGGTTAGTTAAAATTATTATTATTATTATTATTAAATTTATATTTTATTATGCAATCAAATTTAAAAGGCAGACGATTTTACGAATGCGTTCTAAATTTGAATTTTTAACGGATGCATTTATTTAAATTTCTATTTTGTTTTTCGGTCATCTCAAGATTACGGATGCAGATAAATAACTGAATTAAACAACGATCCTAACCTATCCATACATTTTTTTTATTAATCCGCTTTATCTAAATACGTTAATAGATAACCAAAATTAATTTATATTTATGGAGCGTAATTAACGTGATTAAAAAATTTAAACAAATAGATTGCGAAGAAGAGGTGGGGGATTTGTATTTCTAATATACACAGTAAGATTATTGATCGGTAATTGGCCAGCCATTTTGAGGATATTTTTCAGCAAGATGGTTCTTTACTTTTATTTTAAAAAAATTAGGTTAGAGGAAAGCGCGCGCGGTTTAGCGTTAATTTTCTGGAGAATATGCAACGCCTTTCACCATATTCGCTGGAGGAAAGAAAATAAAAAAATCTGCATCCGTCTAGTCGCATTGCATCTTTCGAATACATTTGTAAAATGCATCCTTCACATTTGGTTTTATATTCAAATTGTATCTCGTTACAATTTTAAATTTCAATGGCGAAATTGAATTTTTTTACGCTCATAAATATTTTTTAATCATAACGGAATTGTACTCTATTAATGTTAAAAAAAGTAAATATTGCGATTTGTCTGTCACATTGTTGACGTTTAGTGTTATAAATAATATCAAGTGCAGTGCACTTCGTTAGTTACCAAGGTGCATTACTATCTTGAAATCCACTTTTAGTGGACAACGTGCGATATACTCCACTTAAATAATATGAACGGCGAAAACACTAACATTTTCACCTAAGAGCAAATAATCTAAATTGAGATTGCAAGGTCTGGATTTAATCTTGTTTACATATCAAAACTCTAGATTAATATAAAGGTCTTCAAACTTTACTTACGAAATGTGCATTTAAACTTTTTTATTGGTTTTTAATAAATTAATGAAAAATAAAGTGTCTGTAATTGTATCATAAATTTCAAACTTAAAAATATATCCACTTTTAAGATTGTACAAGTCAGGAGCTGTTTTGCGACGTTTCCAATGCATTATTTGATGGGCAACTGCACAAGAATTACTTGTGCGAATAAGATTAAAGTCTTCAACTATTGTAATTATTTCTATGTGCCAATCCGTAAATCTTCGAATATTTTGTTCAAATAATTCTTATTTCTATAATGAGCAGGTGCTCCAACACATCGCGTTGATAAATCATTTATTATTATTCATGCTATCAAATCTAACAATTATCGAATTATTCGTATCAGCTTTGAGCGCAATTTTGAAAGACTCTGTGTCACCAAACTAGCGAATTTGGCCAGAAAATTCAATAATTCTCTAATCAGCTTGATCTAGGACGTTCAAGCGATGTGTTTTGACGTAAAGAAATTAAGCTCTAATAATAAAGATACATTGTAAATAACTAAAATGTAACAAAACGCAATAAAACTTCTTTAATTTCTTTATGAGATTTACAAGTTAAAATCTAAATCAAACTCCAATTGTAACCGTACTTATTTTGATTAAATTTTTTTTAATTGGATGTTTTAAGATATCCTATTAATGACGTTGGAAAACACTGCCCCTTCCAAGAAAATGACCTGATTGGCCTTAGCCAATGTTTTTTGTTTCATATTTAGTCTATAACAAACTTTTTGAAACGCAAAATAATTATCTCAAATTAAATTCTTCCAAATGAGGGTTTGGTCATTTTGATAAAATGTCTGGTTTCTCACACAAGTTTAGCAGCATCAATAAAGAATATATGTATTCCGTACGATCCATTATTCTGTCAACACACTAAATGGCAGATTTTTTAGTTCAATTTTAGAAGTTTAAAGGTAGCTCACGAAAACGAGTGATATCTACCTAATTTCTATACCTAATGAATTTTCTGTTAAGAAAATCCAGAAAGGCCTGGTTTTAGGTTTCACTCACAATTCGATGTTTAAGCACAACTTCTTGCGTATAGTGTTGAATTGTAATCCTGTCGAACTGCATAATATGAACTGTCGGTGTAAATTGTGTTATCATTTAAAAAACACAAAGTGTCTGGTCTTTGCAATTTGTAACTTATTTACTATAAATAATCGAATGATGAATTTTAGTTTTCTACACTTTCCCATAGTAAGTTTTGTTAACGAAATAAATAGCAGGTTTGTTTATTTTCACTAAGTGCGGTAATAGTCACATGTAACATTCGTTATTACAATTTAAAAGAAAGTTTTGTCTACTCGCAACTCATTAAATCATGTGGCAAACCATCTATCATCGAATGATGAATGTGGTTTCCAATGAACATCTGGTTCTTCATTAACAAAATAACTGAGAAAATCAAATATCTCTAAGATACATCATTTTCTTGAAATAAGATTAAAAATTGCTACCATGTTTCATTTTCTTTGTTGTTTACGTAGTCAAATGCAAGTTTTTAGTTTTTGAAATAATATTAAATTTTTTTTATTGTAACAAGTTTTAACTATGTAGGTATAATTGAATGATAGATTCTAGATTTCTACACTTTCTAATACGCTCCTTTTATTAACGAAATAAAATTGCAGTTTTGTTTGTTTTCATTAAGTGCGTTAGTAGTCAAATGCAACTTCCGGTATTATTTAAAAGACATTTTTCTCTACTCACACCAATTTGTAACTTGTTACACCACGTAGCAAACCATAGATCATCGAATGATTAACTTTAATTTCCGATAAACATCTGGGTTGTTCATTAACGAAATAACGGAGCAAATCAAATATATCTAGAATGCATAATTTTCTTGAAATGAGGTTAATAATTGAAATTTTGTTTGATTTTCGTTGTTGTGTACGTAGTCAAATGCAACTGTTTAGTTATTGAAGTAATTATTAATTTTTTTTTGGTTGTCACAAGTTGTAACTTGGCAAACTATGGGTTCCCCATATTAGACTATACAATTTAAAAGTCGAATAAAAACTTTCTAATCAAAGTAAATTAACTTTTTAATGGACTAATATGTAGCTTATTCTTTGGGATTTATGACTAAAGTAAATAACAATTCAAGTTTTAAAGATCAAGGAGGCGCCTGTCTATAAACAACGACTTAAGTGTTTCTGTCAAATATGCGTTATACGCAAACGATATAATTGCTCCAGTTTAACAATTTTCATTGCATTATGAATTATTCGATTCAAGAGCGTGTGTTTTCTGTGGAAGTCTACATTAGAACTGGTTCATTTGAAGAAGTTCGGCGTGCATTTCGACGGCAGTTTGGAAACAATAATAGGGGCGATGCACCAACACGCTTTACAATTGCGGCGTGGGTTCGTCATTGGCGTGAAAATGGCTCTGTGCAAAACATTAAAAAACCTGGACGTCGAAGAACGGTGCGTACGCCTGAAAATATTGAACGAGTGAGAGCTGCCTTTACAAGAAGTCCTAAGAGATCTAAGGGAAGTATCCACAGAATTCTGCATAAAGATATAAAATTTCAGCCCTATAAATATCAAATGGCGCATAACCTCAGTGATCTAGACAAAGGAGCGAGGGTGACATTTTATGAAGAATTTTTACATCAGCATCGTGGAGAAATTTATAATTTGCTAATGAGCGACGAAGCAAATTTTCATTTGGACGGTGTTGTTAACAAGCAAAACTTTAGATACTGGGGAGTAGAAAATCCTCACGGACTGTTTACCAAAAACCTCCACAGTCCAAAAGTCGTTGTTTGGTGCGGTGTAGCATCATTTGGAATTATCGGTCCTTATTTTTTTGAGGATGAAAATAACTGTTCTGTTACAGTTAATTCCGAACGCTACATAAACATGTTGCAAACGTTTCTTATCCCAAAACTAATTAGACGAGGACTAAATGGCGCCATATTATTCCAGCAAGATGGAGCAACGGCTCACACAGCCAGAAACACTATGAGAATTTTGCGAGATTTTTTTGACGGCCGTATTTGGAAATTTGAATTGGCCCCCGAGATCTCCCGATTTAACGGCCCCCGATTTTTTTCTCTGGGGATACCTAAAGCAAAAAGTTTTCGCAAGTCGTCCCGCAACAATTCCGGAGCTGAAGGAGCAGATTCGAAATGAAATTGCAGGAATAAATGGAGATTTGCTTCGCCGAGTGATGATAAATTTTGAACTTAGAATTCAAAAATGCATTGAAGTCGAAGGAGGGCATTTGGAAGACATGATCTTTAAAACTTGAATTGTTATTTACTCTAGTCATAAATCCCAAAGAATAAGATACATATTAGTCCATTAAAAAGTTAATTTACTTTGATTAGAAAGTTTTTATTCGACTTTTAAATTGTATAGTCTAAAATGGGGAACCCTGTATAATCTATTACCGAAATAAATTGCGGTTTTGTTTGTTTTGACTAACTGCATTAGTAGTCAAATGAAACTTTCGTTATTATTTAAAAGCAATTTTTGTCTGTCGCACCAATTTGTAACTTGATAAACCACTTGGGAAACCAAAGATCATCGAATGATTAGTTTCCAATAAACATCGGTTTCGTTCGTTAACGAAATAACAGAGAAAGTTAAATATCTCGAAATGTATAATTTTCTTGACTGGCGTCGTCACTTTTGTTCTATCTCCTGTTATTCCAAAGTTATGATATAAACTTTTGTTTTTTTAAATTGAAGGTGTAGTAAGCTGTGCCTTTATCAGATGCGCATTTTTTAAGCTTTGTAACGATATCATCAGCCATGATGTATTTATTTTTAAAAATAACAAAGTTATAACGATTTTATTATTGATTTACAATGGGCCATGGAAAAAATTAAATAAATATTATGATTTTTGACAGTTTTTAGTAATTTTTCTTTTAAATGTTGTAGAATCGTTATTATTAGGAATGCAACAAAACGACACGAATAAATATTTTAGACATTTTTAATGCGTAACATATTGTACATACTAATTTCCTGCTCGCTTGAGTTAGAACAAATTTAGATTTTTTTAAGTAGCAATAATAGTTGGCTTTGACATTTTTAAAAAGAACACATTTTCCTCTTAATAATGATACAGGACTATTGTATTATTGAGAATAGCAAAAATAGAATGTACCATGGAAAAACATTTTTATCCGGTTAAGTTAATTACTCAGTTTATTATAACATTTCACCTAAAAATTAGGGCCTCAAATAGAACAAGAACGCAAAGAAACTAGGAATTATTAAGTTTAAATTACCACTTTGAAGGAATTGCATCTATCTCAGCAAATTTTCAAAATGTCGACCATTATTATTTATACACAAGCGGCATCCTTTCACAATGGAATTTACAGTTTTCCGTATTTTTCTACCATCTAAATTGTGAAAAGTATGTATCACAGCATCACGTAGTTCTTCTTTTGTCACATAAATTCTCTGATAAACCAAATCTTTTAGAGTACCAAAAAGAAAAAAATCTAAAACTGAAAGATCTGGTGATCTTGGTGCCCGTTCCTACATATCCAAGAATTTGGAAACAGTTGGTTTAGGTACTATCTCACTTGCAGTTGGTCGTGCGGCGGAGCACCGTCATGTTGAAACCAGTTCAAATTACGTCTTGTTACCAAATCTAAGATATGCGACTTATCTTGAAATTTATTTTGTAGAAACTCAAGATAACACTGGCCTGTCAGATTTTCGTCGTAAATGAAAGGTCCTAGAATTCGCGATCCAATAATTCCGCACCAAACATTGAATCCAAATTTTTTTGAGGCCGTCTTTCACGGAGTATCTTAGGATTTTCCTGCATCCACAAATGTTCATTGCGCCTATTGAACATACCGCAGTTAGTGAATTTGGTTTCATCAGTCCACAAAAGTTGACTTTCATACTCTGGATTCTGTTGAATCAGATTAATGTACCAGACACTAAACGCAATTCTTGCAGCTTGGTCTCCTGGATGCAGTGTCTGTCCTACTGATAGGCGATATGCGTGAAATTTGTGTTTCTTCAAAACTCTCATGACTGTGGTGTCCGACACACCAACTTCAGCTGTAATTTGTCGGGTCGAAGTAAAAGGATTCTGATTAACGTAAGCGAATACATTTATTTGGATATCCTTGTTAATGATGTTTTCATCCCTCTTTGGTTTCGAAAAGGAACCAAACTGCCTCAGAGATTTCTGTATAAATTGTTGAACGTCGGTAGAGATGGTTGACGCCGAGTTTCATACAATTGTTGGTACCGTTCGGCAGCAAGAACACTATTTTTATTACGCACTATAAAACATTCCAACATATTAAGTTTGTCACGACTATAAAACATTTTTAATTTAATTTGCGAAGTTACAAAACTGCCAAATTTCAACTAAAACAATGTGCACCAGTACTTTGTTTATTTTTTTCATGGCACTCTCAATAATTCGAAAATTCCTGTATCGCGCTTATTCATCAAAGTAAATGTAGCAAACCTTATAACGTTATAAAGAGAAAAATTTATTCTTTTTAAAAATGTCAACGCCAAATAACTATTACTGCTACTTAAAAAAATCTAAGTTTGTTCTAAATCAAGCGAGCAGGTATGTACATGTTACGCATTAAAATCTCTAAAATGTTTATTCGTTTCGTTTTGTTGCATTCCTAATAATAACGACTCTACAACATTTAAAAGAAAAGTTACTAAATTTGTTTTGGCTCATCAAAGTTTGAAATGAAAGATAACCTGTATTTATGCGTGTAAAACTGCCAAAAATCATAATAATTACTTCATTTTTTCCATGGCCAACTGTAAATCAATCATAAAATCGTTATAACTTTGTAGTTTTTAAAAATAAATACATCATGGCTGATATCGTTACAAAGCTTAAAAAATGCGCATCTGCTAAAGGCACAGCTTACTACACCTTCAATTTAAAAAAAACAAAAGTTTATATCCTAACTTTGGAATAACAAGAGATAGAACAAAAGTGACGACGCCAATAGATAAAAAAACACTACCACTTTTTGCACTACAATTTTTTCTCAAATCGATATTATCTAGAATTAAATAAAATACAAAATTTTAGTTTTTTTGAAATATCTAGTAAGCCATGAACTTTTTCCAGCAACTGAAAATGTCGTTAATTTAGGTTCATAAAACTGCAACTCCTTCCCCATTTAACCTAATCCCTATCTCTTGTAGTTTCCGAGATACCAATGCTTAAAATGAAAAAAAAAACTCACCCTATATATATATATATATATATATATATATATATATATATATATATATATATACAGGGTGATTGGTCGAAACCATTCATTAGAAGTATTAGGAGTTCCAGCCATGGCTGATTTCTGAAAGTTTGTATCTGGACTAAGTGATTCATATTCTATTTAAGGAAAATATTTTCATGATGACTACACTTCCGGTTATACCGGAAGTAGCCATCAACTTTGTTATTTTAAATGGAATCGTACCCTTTTTATGGCACATTCGAATTGTACTCGCCATTTAAGTAGAAATTTTTTCAATGTTCCCTATACAGAATTTTATTCTGCATCTGTTAAAGGAAGAAAATATTGGGCATTGTATTTGAAAAAGTTAAGTTTTGATGGTTTTTATTTTCAAAAGATGGAAGTCACATTTTGAACACCCTGTAGATAATTCGGCAGTACCGGAAGCATCAGCGTAAAGCTTAAGGATACCCCTATGCATACCGTCAATATTACTTGCTTCGTACTAAAAATGGCGCCAGTAGGCATTGTCAAATGTCATAGTGTTCAACCAATAATTTTCGAAAAAAAATTTAAATCTCAAAAACTATTAAATTTAAGTATAGGGAACATTGATAAAATTTCTACTTAAATGGCGAGTACAATTCGAATATGCCATAAAAAGGGTACGATTCCATTTAAAATAACAAAGTTGATGGCTACTTCCGGTATAACCGGAAGTATAGTCCTCATGAAAATATTTTCCTTAAATAGAATATGAATCACTTAGTCCAGATACAAACTTTCAGAAATTAGCCATGGCTGGAACTGCTAATACTCCTAATGAATGGTTTCGACCAATCACCCTGTATATATATATATATATATATATATATATATATATATATATATATATATATATATATATATATATATATATATATACAGGTGGCCCACCACATTCGCCTCGGTTTTTCTACGAGAAATGAAAAGGGTTGGGAAATAATTTTTAGCGCAGTCATATGTGTGTTCTTGAGGAGCATATTCCAAAATTATTTTTGAATATACAGAGTGGCACAAAAATAAAGTACATATCAAAGTGATATTTTTCTTATGGAACACCCTATATTTTTAGATACTATAGACCAAATAAAGGTAAGTTTCTGTTACACTTCCTATACCTAAAACTGATCGTTTCTGAGAAATTTTGAGAAATATAAAAATACATATTGTAATTTAAAAATTGCTTACACCCTGTAACATAGAACGAGCTGCTCATAATTAAATCTACTGGTTAGCTGAAAGGTTAAGGTATACTACCATATAAAAGTTTTATTTCAAAATTATACAGAGTGGTGAAAAAAATTGCTCCAAAGTTTAGGCACACATTTTATTGAATAACTTCTTAAAGTTAAATGGAACACCCCGTATTTAGTGGCTTATTTCGACGCAGAATTATATTCCCTTTAAAACTATATTAGGGTTCCCTATACCTATCTCTTATGCTTTTTACGCAAACGGCGTTTTTATATTTTACTTATGAATAATTTCTTTATCGTAAATGTATTGTAATGAAAATCTCAAAAGCATTTTTTAAAAGCATTTTATTGAACGGCTAACAAACTTAAATAGTAAAAGAATTATTATTTTAATAAATGTTCAAAGTTGTGTCCATTATTCTCAATACATAAGCGAACTCTTTTTCGAAATGATTGCTGAACCCTGGATAACATATTTGGCGTTATGGAACGAAATGCTTCTCTTATTCGTACTTTCATATCGTTAGGTGTCGTTGGCGGTATATTGTAAACAATATTTTTAATATATCCCCATACAAAATAGTCGAGACTTGTTAGGTCCGGAGACCTGGCTGGCCAGTCCTGTGGACCTACTCGTCCTATCCATCTATTGTGATATCGCCCATCTAATTCATTCCTAACACGTCTATCAAATTGTGCATGAGCACCATCTAGCTGCATCCACATTCGTTGACGAATATTAAGCGGAATAGTTTTCAATGGATATCAAAAAAGTATGGACCTACCATTTGCGTTCCGATTACTCCACCCCACACGTTAACACACCATCTGTGCTGGTAATCAAGGGTTCTAAAAATATTAGGATTTTCGTCACTGTAGTACTGAAAGTTATGTCTATTAACTAACCCGTTGTTATGAAAACTTGACTCATCGGAAAAAAGCATGTATTCAAAAAAATTTTAATCGATCACCAAACTTTTCTAGAACCCATAAACAAAAATTCAGTCATCGATCATAATCTTCTTCAGAAAGTTGTTGATGTAGTTGTATGTGATACGGGTAAAATTTGTGTTTTTTAAATATTCTTTGGATGCTCTATCGGCTTATTCCAGTTGCTTCATGTATTTTTCGGTGACTTGTTTGAGGGTCTTCTACCAGAGATTCCATCACTAAATATTCATTTTCCTCATTTCCGGTAACCGATTTTTGTCGTTCCGGCTTAGTATAAGACACACTGCCTGATCTTCGGAAAAGCTGCAACAACTTTTCCAATGAACGCTTATTAGGATAATGCCTGTTAGGATACCTTTGGACATATACTCTTGACGCTAATAAACAATTTTCTTCACACTGACCGATTACCAAGATCATATCAATTCGTTTTTCCTCAGGGTAAGTTCTCATTTTAACTAATGAAACGTAACAATCTCAAAAAACAATTTTAAACTACTTTAAACAACGATAATGGTTTGACTAACAAGTAGCGTCACTGTTAAATCATTTTTTCGAAATAATTAACGCCATCTTAGCCAAAGCCTACTATTATTAAAAAAATAGTAGGATAGGTATAGCAGATAAAAAGTAAAATATATAGGGCATAGGGAACCCTAATATAGTTTTAAAGGGAATCTAATTCTGCGTCGAAATAAGCCAAAAATACGGGGTGTTCCATTTAACTTTAAGAAGTTATTCAATAAAATGTGTTCCTAAACTTTGGAGCAATTTTTTTCACCACTCTGTATAATTTTGAAATAAAACTTTTATATGGTAGTATACGTTAACCTTTCAGCTAACCAGTAGATTTAATTATGAGCAGCTCGTTCTATGCTACAGGGTGTAAGCAATTTTTAAATTACAATATGTATTTTTGTATTTCTCAAAATTTCTCAGAAACGATCAGTTTTAGGTATAGGAAGTGTAACAGAAACTTACCTTTATTTGGTCTATAGTATCTAAAAATATAAAAAATTATAGGATGTTCCATAAGAAAAAATATAACTTTGATATGTGCTTTATTTTTGTGCCACCCTGTATATTCAAAAATAATTTTGGAATATGCTCCTCAAGAACCCACATATGATTGCGCTAAAAATTATTTCCCAACCCTTTTCATTTCTCGTAGAAAAACCGAGGCGAATGTGGTTAGCCACCCGGTATATATATATATATATATATATATATATATATATATATATATATATATATATATATATATATATATATTGGTTGTAAAAATTTGTCACTTGGTAAACTATTTATGATTGAATGTTTAATTTTAGTTTCAAAACGTGAGCATACTTTTTTCAAATAAAGTTAACATATAAAAAATATAAAAAGATTAAGATGGTTTTCATTTAGCCGTAACAATCTGTAACTGGGTTAACCATTTACGACTCAATGATTAATGTTTCCCATAAATATCTGGTTTGTTCATTAACGAAATAACGGAGAAAATCAAATCAAATGCAAATATTTAGTATTTGAAGTAATTATTAATTTTTTTTTGTTGTAACTAGTTGTAACTTGGTAAACTGTGTATAATCGAATGATAAATTCTAGATTTTTACACTTTCCAGTAAGCTCGTTTTATTAACGAAATAAATTGCAGTTTTGTTTGTTTTAACCAAGTGCCTTAGTAGTCAAATGCAACTTTCTTTATTAATTACTCGCAACAATTTGTAACTGATCAAACCATGTGGCAAACCATAGACCATGGAATGATTAATTTTAGTTTCCAATAAACATCTGGTTTGTTCATTGACGATATAACGGAGAAAATCAAATATCTCTAAAGTGCGTAATTTTCTGGAAATGTCAAAAATTGCCATTTTGTTTCATTTTTGTTGTCTACGTAGTCAAATGCAGTTTTTTAGTTATTGAAGCATTTACTAATTTTTTTTGGTTGTAACAATTTGTAACTTAGTAAACTATGTATGATTGAATGATAACTAAAATTATGTGCACACTTTTTTCAAATAGAGTTAGCAATTGCCATTCAGTTAACATATAAAAATATAAAAAGGGTATCATAGTTTTTATTTAGTCGTAACGACCTGTAACTGGGTTAACCGTTTACGTTTGAATGATTAATTTAGTTTCCAATAAACATCTGGTTTGTTCATTAATGAAATAACGGGGAAAATCAAATATCTCGAAATGTATCATTTTCTTGAAATAAGGTTAAAAGTTGCCATTTTGTTTGATTTTCTTTGTTGTCTACACAGTCAAATTTAATTACCTATTGTGGTAATTATTATTTTTCTTTTTTTGTTTGGTTGTAACAATGTGTAACTTGGCACAACTATTTATGATTGAATGTTTCAGAACGATGTGCATACTTTTTTCAAATAAAGTTAGCATTTGCCATTCGGTTAACATATAAGAAATATAAAAAGAGTATCATAGTTTTTATTTAGTCGTAACGACCTGTAACTGGGTTAACCGTTTACGTTTGAATGATTAATTTAGTTTCCAATAAACATCTGGTTTATTCATTAATGAAATAACGGAGAAAATCAAATATCTCGAAATGTATCATTTTCTTGAGATAAGGTTAAAAATTGCCATTTTGTTTGATTTTCTTTGTTGTCTACACAGTCAAATTTAATTACCTATTGTGGTAATTATTATTTTTCTTTTTTTGTTTGGTTGTAACAATGTGTAACTTGGCACAACTATTTATGATAGAATGTTTCAAAACGATGTGCATACAAAATATAAAATATAAAAAAATTGTTTACATTGCCCCAATAACTGAGATAATCAAATACCTTTAGGACGATGTGTATAATTTTTTTTTGATAAAAAGTTAAATATTGCCATTTTGATTGTTTTTTCGTGTAGTTTGACTTTGTAGTTAAATGCGACTATTATTTTAAAAGAACTATGTGCCCTTAACAATTTGTAATTTGATCAATTATTCACTATTGGATAAGTAATTAACTTTCGAGTTGAAATGTCCGTTGTGTTCACTTATTAAGGAAATAAAATAATCATACTTTTCAAACGATGTACCTACTTTTGTTAAGTTAAAAGTGACCATTTTGTTTGATGTTCTTTATTATTTTTGTATTGAAATTCAACTATCTTATTATTTAAAAATTTTTTTGTTCGTAACAATTTCTATTTGTAAAAACTAATTATAATTAAATGAGTAATTTTAATTTTCAGATATATCAGACTTGTTTACTTTGTTACAGAAATAACCCAGATACTCAAATACCTTTACGATGATGCACAATTTTCTTGATATAAAGTTATAAATTACCAATTGTGTTTTTTTTATAGTTGTCCTAAGAGTTAAATGCAACTTTCCTTATTATTAAAAAAATTCATATGGCCTTAACAATTTGTAACCCTTTAAACCATTTATTGAAGTAGCGCAGTGGTACTTGCCCCCACCATTTCCCATTTGTGTGTAGCATCATTGGCTCACACCCTATCTACTAATTGCCCTGTAATTAGATCTTTATTGCAGTCAATTTTCAATGACACTTGTGGTAATGAGCTGTTGAGTGACCTTTGGTAATCGCTTTTTAATGACAATTGCATATTAATGATACTTTTTAATACACTTTTTCGGACCACTTTCAATCCCAATTTTTATCATCTACTTTTTAGATTAGATTTTCATCCCCTATTTTCTGTCATACTCTTTTTGCTTTTTAATGACCCTTTTTATCAGCTTCTTTTGCGACGACTTTTTCTACCTCTACGACCCCTTGTTGCAATCCATTTTTCAACCTCTATTTCTATTATCTTTTTACTAAGTTTTCATCCGTTTCTGCGTGCTGCATATCTCATAGTAGTACATATTTCGTATACCGTTATGTTGTTTTGGCCATCTTTGTTCCACCTTCTTGTTTCAGTGTGCCTTTCTGGATTTACGAAATCTCGTTTTTACGATGAAATATCTAAAATTAAAGGTAAGTGTCATTATTGGTCAATTTACCTCGAAATTTCTTAATTCCATGAGTTATCCTCAACAACAAAGATGAAGTGGGGATCACAATAAATTTATCAACGGCTCTAGAGAATAGTTTATCCTATCAAACATACAATTATAGGAGTTCTTGAATGTATTATTTTGAATAAAATTTTGGTTACGTTGAAATCGTCTCCTTTCCGTATACTGTTTATTAATTATTTTTTATTAAAATCGTGGCCGAGATCAAATTTGTAACGTGTTCAAAATGATTTTTGAACTCGACCCGAAATACGCTACAGATAGAATATAAGATATCAGTCTAGCTCAGCTGATTTCTGAAACACTAAAGCGGTAGTTCACTGAATGCGTGAGCAGTGTGACCGAATAGTATAGATACCTAAGGCGCCACGTAGTTTAACATAAGATAGCCCGTAAACTACGAAAGGGGAAAAGAATCTGTAAGAGAGAACACATAAAATTGGGTAGGTATAATGACAAGTAGAACACACACTAGTCAATAAAACACAATGAAGGTCAAGTAGATAGTTATATTTACCAAATTAAAAGAAAATGGAGATTTATGACCCTAAATTGTAAAAGAAAAATTAAATCAAATTTCAGAGTTTAGAATTGGAAAAACAATTTTTAAAGTAAATATATTCTTGTCTTTAAGCTAAGTTATACTAGGTATACACAAAGCTTCTGAAAGTAAAACACCTGATTAAGTAATGGTAGGCTACACACCTTACCGATATGAACTATCACAAAATTTACATATAGTTGCGGCGATTCCCTGTCAGTAAACCTATTCTAATGTTTTAATTAACCAAACATATTTTATGTTGGTAAGACAGTGATCATTCTGTTACCTCACAAAAGGTTATTAAGGCCCCTTTTTGTTTTTATTTTGTACACAAGGTACACAAGGCAGTTGTAAATATAACGCAGTTATATTGTGCGAAACAGAATCATTGAAACATTAATACCAAAGTAGTTGTACAGTAATTTCTAATTGTACAACTTGAGTTTACAATGTAGTTCTTGATAACATTTAAATAAAGAAATTTTAACACTTAGCTTAAAACAGCTTCCGCACGTATGAAGGACATATAGCGACAAAGCTTCACAAAAGCGTAATTAGGCAGTCGAATATCAGGTGGTTAGAATCTGCCCAAAGGATAGTAACTTAGATATGAGGTGGACTATACCTCTACGAACATCTAAAAGAAATTATTGAAAGTGATCACATTTACACCGTTATTTTCTAGAACGTACCCTGAGCTAATCAGACTGTTGGGAAAGAATAAGTATAAACTGCTTATCAATATTCACATAAGAGCATGTGGGAATACGAATTGTTGGTTAAGATTCGCACAAGTATAGAGAAATACGAAGAGCTTGGTTTTCGAAATCGCTTTAACAATTATAATGAATTCGTCATTAAAGTACAATTTTTCTAGGTAGCTAAAAATGAGCAGAATTAATAATGCTTAGAGATAGCAACATGCGATGCCTGGTCAACGTGTGTTCAAGACATATATCTGTCGACACGCATCAATAGAGTAAAACCCATAACGATGAAGCAAACTCCATTAATTAATTAAGCTTGGACAAAATCCGTAGTAAGCGATGCAGTCAGAAAGCTAGGAAAATTCAAAGCTTTATTTATTCATCCACGAGAACCACATTTTTGCCCTCGAACGAAACGGAAATGAAATTGAATTTTGACAGTGTGAACGCGCAAGTTCGACTTAATCTTTCCATTTCAGAAATCCTGTTGGCGAAATAAACGGTCATTTTTTAAATACTTCGAAATATACGCAAAAGTGTAAAGCAAATATACTGAAAATTGGGAGTAAATTCCAAGATATGTACGATGGCTTATAATAGTTAAAATGAATCGTAACAAATTACTTTATAATAAATAAATGTGTTACATATCCAGAACAAAAACTGGAATTTGTATTCTATAAAAATGTGTTATACCATGCCATATGTAATCAAGAAGTGAATTAGAAGACGATTTATTTTCTTCATTTACGCTCTTCGTCCCCTTAGGGTAGGTGGGTGAAGATAGGCATGCCAAGGTGATATTGTAGACTTTCATTCGACACCAAAATCTACTCGGCAGCTTAATTTTAATTTTACTTGTTTTGCCTGCGTTGGTGCGAATTCTAGGAGTTAGGGGTGTTAAGGGAAAGTGTACCTCCTGACATTATAAGCTTTGATTTGAGATAAAAAGCAGCTCTGTAACTTAACAAAACACAGATGGCCTACCGGACAAAGCGCGGACAATAACGCATTTTTTAAACAAACCTAAATTGGTTGACAATCAGCGATTTCGCTTAAAAAAATGGTATCAAACTTTAATTTTTAATCAGCAAGAAGACCTGTATTAACTTTGTTTTTACAATGTACTCTCCCCTGTTATCAAAAAATTCTTCAATAGAAGTGTACGTTTCGAAGAAGACCTGTATTAGCCTTGTTTTTACATTGTACTGCCCCTTGTTAAATATCAAAAATTCGCTTCTGTATCGAGACTTTTGTAAAATCAAAAATGTCCACCCTTAAATCATGAGGTATAATGTTAACTTATATTTAAATTTCGTAGTGAATATTTCGATCATTTCTTTACTTGGTTTAATTCATTTTGGAGTAAAAAATCTTAGACTCGTATTAGTATCCTTATGAAAATTCTGAATACATTTATCAGAGAGGGGAGTGGTTTTGATTCACCAATTTTTTTTAGAAGTGGGAGGCGGTCCTTTAGTTATTGAGTTCCTAGAACCAAATTTCTTTAAAATTGGTGTATTAGTTTCTAAACAGTATACAAAAATGTTTTGAGTAAACTTTGAACTCCTCTCACGGGCAAATGGCTCACTTTGGTATAGTTGGGTCCAGTCGTCTTATTTTGACCTCTAGAACACGTGGCCATAGCTGTTCTGGGATACTTTGTATGTTTGTGGAAATATTTATATAAGGTGCAATACATTAAGCAATCGCCAGATGGCGATAGTTGGGTAAACATTTGTGATATTAACATACAAATGAATTAAAAAATAAAATGAACTATTATTCTCCCTGATCATCTCTTGAGTCTATATGGGCATTGTGCTCATATTATATTAATAGGAATTGCACGCCGGTATTGTTGTCTAACAGTGACTTAGTAATACGGAGTCCGCCAGAAAAATGTATACACACTTTAAGGAACTAAAAGTATTACTTATGTGTTTATTTTACATTTAGATACTGATCACACAGGTTCAAGACATGGTTACTTTAAATGTTCAAAATGTTAGCCGTTGGCAGCTAGACACATAACGGAACGACGAACGGTCGCCGCAACTACTTCAGTCAATGTTTCAATGGAGATTGCAGCACATGACGCTGTAATCTCCTGGCCTAGTTCCTCTAGCGTGCGAGACTTACGTCGGTAGACTTGATCTTTCACAGTACCCCACAAGTAAAAGTCCATAGGAGTTATAGCTGGTGATCGTGGAGGGAACTCAATGGGCCCTCTTCGTCCAATCCAGTGTCCCTGAAAATTGCCATCCAGGAAAGTTCGTACGGCTAGATGGTAGTGTTGTGGCGCCACGTTCTTCTGATAGAAGACCTCTTCATCAGCTCCATAAAGCGCACGTACACCTGACAAAATTGATGAGCGTAACATTTCCAGGTAAATTTCTCCAGTGACAGTACCATCAAAGAAGAAGGGTCCTACTAAGCCCCTAGATAATAGTTCACACCACAGATGAACCCCTGGTAGATTGATCAGCTTATAGACATGAACATGTGCCCAGTGCACGCAGTTATGCCGATTCACTGTTCCATTAAGTTTAAAAACGGTCTCATCAGTCCACACTATCTTCGTCGCAAGTTGTTGATCTTCAGTTACCATTCGCAAAATTGCATTCGACTTCACGTGCACATTGCGTAGCAGACTTCTGTGGAGAAACAACAAACTTTTCCAACACGAGAGCCGACGGTTCATGACTTGTAACTGTACGCCGCCTTCCCGATCTTCCTTTGTGAATATCACAAATCCTACCATGCTCCTCAAACTTGTCAACTATGCGTTTAATTGATAAGTGGGTTGGGGAATATGTTTGAAACTCTCGTCTCCACTGACGCTGCACTTCTACAGCAGTGTCAAACCTGATAAACCACTTCAGAATGCATTTTCGCTGCTCGAACTTCAATCGTCCACCAGCCATTTTCTTTCGTTTTGTTTGTTTTACAATCGTACTCTTTACATTGTTGCATCTACAGTCATATGAGTAACGGCATCTTTTAATGAAACATCAAACTACATATTGTTGCCGTAATCCTATCCAAGTTCGACAAAAATTCACAGACAATCTGTTAAAGTGTGTATACATTTTTTTTGACGGCCTCTGTATATAAATATCTAGTGCTTGGAATACTCGTTTTAAATATTCACAACGTCGCCACACTATAACTATTTATAAAAATTATAAATATACAATGTTCGCGGCTTCACTATAGATGTAATTGATAAAAAAATGTATCTTGATTTGATATTTTTCGACACCGTCCTGCAGGGTTTGAAAAGAATTTCAAACACATTTTTAGTTTATAAAATTCTAGGTTGTCATGACAATTGAGGGAAAAACCATTTTATGTGGAAGCAAAGTGCCATTTCGGTCATTAATACGGGGAAATATTATTAAGGACAGTTGGGAATATGTGCAAAATTTTACAAATATCGGATCATTTTGCAAACATGCGTAATACACTACCTTCTTCCTATAGTTAAAATGCAAGGATACAAATCAATCCGATATTTGTGAAATACAGTCATAATTTGATATTCCCATCAGTTTTTCTGATCAACATTTTGCCATATTAATGGCCGACATGGCACTTTGCTTACACATAAAATGTTTTCTTTTATTAATTGTCATGGTTGCCTAGAATTTTAAAAACAAAAATGTTCTTGAAATTATTTTTAGATCAAGCAGGGCTGTATACCAAAACATTAAGATTCAAAATTGTTTGATCAATTACACCTGTGTGAAGTCAATCCGGGATTACACTGTATACGTGAAAGAATTGTCTAAATCAGGTGTGTGAAGATAACCCTGTGATTTGAATATGTGTGTAATTAGGCGCTAATTTTGCCCCGTTGAAATTAAATTTTGCGCGCCAATAAGAAATAAGTTGTAGAAAAATTCTAGAAATTTTTTTCTTCTGCAGTAATTAGGCGCTATTTTGCGTCGTTAAAATAAAGCTTTGCGAAATTATAAGAAAGAAGTTCTAAAAGTACATTCACTCGGTTAACTTTACAGATGTGAATTTCTCCATAAAAAAGAATAAATTAATTTTATCTTGAGCGATAATTAGGCACACATTATGCGCCGTTAAAGCTTTGCACCCCTATATGAAACAAGTTATTGTAAAAATTACATTGACACGGCATCAATAATTTTTTTCTTGTGCAGTAATTAGGCGCCAATTATGCGCAATTTTTCACCGTTAAAATAGATGTGCAAAAATTACATGGACAGGGCGGACTTCACAGTCGTACGCTTATGCAGAAAATTAGTCTTCTCTTCTGCGTTAACTATGGGTCGTTTTGCGTGAAACAGTGAATAATTGGTAAATTAAATAGGAATTTGTACATTAGAATATTTCATAAGTAATCCATAACGATAAGCTTATTTAAAGGAAAACAAACGAGTTGGAGTTCACTTAGGGTTAGGATTAGTAAGAATAATATAGGATTCGATTAAGCTAATATTAGAATATAATGTAAGGACATGAGTTCAATATAATTAAATATGAATATATCTATATGAAGCAAGTGGAATTTTAATTATAATACAATAAAAATAAGAAAAATAGTCATTAAACCAATAAACTGGTAAATAACAACAAATTTCAGTAAATCTATTAGAGTGTTGTAGAAGTTCATGATCTGGTAAAGTTAGCTATGTCGATATCATTTTGACAGTAACTTGTTTCCTACAGGGGCGCAAAATTTAATTTTAACGTCACCTAAGTGGGCGTCTATCGCACAAGAAAAAAACTAATTTATTTATACAGGGTGTGGCGCGAAGAGTCTTGATTAAAAGTAATGGCGGATACAGTTATGTTAAAAATCTGAAATTACGAAGCTGTAGCTTTGGATGACGCTGAGATCAAATATAATATTGTCCTGAACGTGGCACTTCCGGTTATACCGGAAGTAGACGTCAACTTTGTTATTTTAAATGGAACCTAATATTTTTTATTTTATTTTCGAATTCTACATGAAATTCTAGATAAAATTTGTGCACAATGTCCTATACCAAAAATGAAGTATTTTCGAGATATTTCGATTTTTTTTTAAATTTTGAAAAAATCATAGTCCATATTGAATAACGATATCTCCATTAATAACGAAGCTAGTGACGTGAAATTATAACCAATAAACAACAAGCGCTTGTTCGTTAACTCCATATATCCATCTCATTGATATTTCATACAGGGTGTTTTAAACTTAGCCGCCAACATACACAATTTAAATCATTTATAAGTTGCTTACTTTAAATAGAACATCCTGTATTTTATTACATTTTCCGCTGTATTTTTTTAAGCCAATTCGTTTGGTATCAGTATTCCCTATACCTAAATCCAACCACTTTTGAGATATTTCATTATCTTAGTTAAAACATAACAACACTGATTTATTTCAACATTAGTAAAGAGTAGGCCATGATTTCCATTATTCAAGGTGATATTTTTTCATAAGTTATTAATTTTGAAAAGTAACCAATAGCCTGAAAGGATTATTAATTGTGGATATCATTAAAAACGTTGACTAGGTATTTTGTATTAATTTAATTAGATGACTTACAAACAAAAATAACTAAATGTAATATTAAACAAATAAATTTTTATAATAAGTGTTCAAAATTAGCACCATCTACTTCTAAACATTTATGAATCCCTTTCATTAAGTTATGTCTTGTAATTCTGGAAATATGGTCGGGTGTTAGAGAACTAAAAGCAAGTAAAACTCTCTGCATCATATCTTCCTTTGTCGTAACAGGTTTGGAAAATACCTGATTTTTAATGTAACCCCAAATTCCAAAATCTAGAGCAGCCAAATCAGGAGAGCGAGCTGGCCAACCAAACGGACCCTGATTGGCAATCCATCTATCATCAAACATGTCGTAAAGACGCTGAACAACAGGCCCAAAGTTATGAGGAGGTGCTCCATCTTGCTGATACCAAGCTGAAGCCGCCTCTCCATTTCTGAAAGTATGTAACGCCGGTCGTATGGCTTCTTCTAAAATGTGGCAATATCTTGTACCATTTAAATTTTTATCATAAAATTTTAATGCTAAAATCTTATCGTCTTTTATTGCACAAAAAACATTAAAACTTCAACTATCTGAGAAATAACGTTCTCTACTAAGATGTGGATTTTCATTAGACCAAAATGGGAATTATGTCGATTAAATAATCCATTTTTGCTAAATTTTGCTTCATCACGCCATATAACTTTTTTTATGACGTTTTCATCCTCTTGGGAACAAACTATGCACCTCCTCAAAGGGTTCTGGCTCTTAGCTGTAGCAGGTACCAAAGCTGGAAAGTGCCGCCCTGTTAGCCTGATAACATCCAGGTCCCAAATCTGAGGTTGAGAAACGTTTCCGGTAACAGAATATCTACAAATTAAAAAAGTATGTATAAAAGAAGTAATTGCTATTAGAACCAAACCTATTGAGAATTTGACGGATAAGATTCAATTGAAACTTGGCAAGTGGAATCTTCGTGCTGTTTTTGGTTAAAAACATTGCATGGGCATTGATTAGGCAAATATCTAGAATGTGATAAAACAGTTTTTTATACCATTTAGTACTTTTCGCATGCACTCGATATTGCTTATCATCATGTCGAAACGATCTACGGTTCCCATTCTCTCGTTGTAATTTACCACGCATAAGGACTTTTTGATAGGTTCTTTAGTCGCCACATCCAGTCTGTCGAGAGTGATTATAATATTTTCTTGCATGGTGGTAATCATTGTAACATCTCGGCGATCTTTCCATTTTAGCACCAGAAGAGAATCACTGCTTTTCCAATCAATTTCCCCTTTTTTTAGTTTTTTGTTAAAAGCTGGCATATGCTTCCTATTTGGTCGCACAGTGCCACATGAATTAGTTTTACGTTCATAAAGATATGTCGAAAGTATTGGGCTACTATAATAATTGTCTGTAAATAGACAGTGTGCTTTATTTAGGTATGGCTCCATCAAAGTAGAGACAACTGAGCCTGCAGATCCCAACCCTGTCACTTCTTTTACTTGGATATTGGTTTGTTGACCAATATAAACTACATAGTCTAGAACAATTCCTGTTTCACAGTCACACAACACGTACAACTTTATTAAAAGACGATGTCGCTTAGTCTTGATGTATTGCTTAAAACTAAGGCGTCCTTTGAAAAGGATCATACTTTCGTCTATAACCAAATTTTGGAATGGGCGAAACTGTGTTCTAATTCTCAATTTAATTATTTGCAAAAGTTCTTCCATTTTATATAGACGATTATTGTGACGCGCATCTTCATTATTGGCAAAATGCAAATATCTCTTTATTTGTAAATATCTGTCCCTAGGCATTTGTTGATTGAATATTGGCGAATTTAGCAACTGATCTTTTGACCAATATTCCTTTATGTCAAGTTTTTTATTGCGTGACATCAGCATAGTCAAAGCAATGAATACATACAACTCAGCCAGGTCTATATCCCTCCAATTCTGTGCATTTTGTTGGTGTGCATATCGGTTAGTTTCTCTCATTATAAGTTCAGTTGAATCCTCGGTAAATACATTTAAATAATAATCAATTTCAATTGATCTATTACCTAAAGCATATGGATGTAATTTGGGTTGAAATTCTTCATTTGTCCATGTAATGTTTATATCGCTGTGATCTTTTTCATAAACAACTGGGTCTTCTAGAGAATCATCTTTCGAAACATCATGATTTTCGCTACCATTATCTACGATATCTTCATCAACGGCAATTGCCTCATCAAGAGAATCATCACTATCTAAATAAATATTTTCATCACCTATCGCATTTAAGATGTGTGTCACTTCATTGGCATCTAATCCACAATAATCGGTTGTAGCTCTTTTGTTTCTTTTTGGTCTTGACGGGCCTGAATCGACAGCGTGTTCCTCAGACGACATCTTAACCTATACTAATTTTAAACGTATGTGAATCATGGCTTATGGCGCACCCGACGAATGACGAGTAAAACCGACACTGCCGGATATAACTGGCATTCGTCTGCGTGTTACTGCTTTTCTGTGTCGGTTGACTCGTCAGCCGGCTACCGGGAACAGCAATTTTAGTAGAGTATCGGAAATACACGACAACCGTTCAAGGGTGGTGTTAGATGTTATGTCGGATATATCCGACAACCGTCTGTGTGCAAAATGTTGTATTGTCGGTTAAACCCGGCAGCCGTCCTTAAAGGGTTAAAAACTATTCACAGAATTCTACCCTTCGAGGAAGATCACCTAATTGTATGTGTTGCGCCAAATGATATGAAAATGGTTTCCATGTGTGTTTTTTTTAAAATGCGATGAATTGTTCTCGTCGACAAAGTAAGATCTCTCTCACAATCTCTAATGGAGGCATTTGGAGAGGCCGTAAAATAACCCAAAACATTAATTTCATTTATGTCACTGTCCACTAGTGGTTTATTTTTATTAATTTTTGTCTTAAATTGGCCAAACTGACGGCAGTTTTTAAGCAATCTTCTTACAATATCACCAGTTGCATTTGGTCGATTTGGATATCTTTCTACAAAAACACGGCAAGTCCGCTCAACAATTCTATTACACTCGCCGTAAATAATAATAAGATTTAAAAAATCATCATTAGTAAATCCTACATTTGCCATTATTTACTATGAAATACAAACTGGTAAAGAAAACTGTCAGAACAACATAAACAATTAACGTTCTAACTATCAAATCTTTGACAGTCATGGCCTACCCTTTACTAATGTTGAAATAATTAAGTGTTGTTATGTTTTAACTAAGATAATGAAATATCTCAAAAGTGGTTGGATGTAGGTATAGGGAATACTGATACCAAACGAATTGGCTTAAAAAAATACAGCGGAAAATGTAATAAAATGCAGGATGTTCTATTTAAAGTAAGCAACTTATAAATGATTTAAATTGTGTATGTTGGCGGCTAAGTTTAAAACACCCTGTATGAAATATCAATGAGATGGATATATGGAGTTAACGGGCAAGCGCTTGTTGTTTATTGGTTACAATTTCACGTCACTAGCTTTGTTATTAATGGAGATATCGTTATTCAATGTGGATTAGGATTTTTTCAAAATTTAAAAAAAAATCGAAATATCTCGAAAATACTTCATTTTTGGACATTGTGCACAAATTTTATCTAGAATTTCATGTAGAATTCGAAAATAAAATAAAAAATATTAGGTTCCATTTAAAATAACAAAGTTGACGTCTACTTCCGGTATAACCGGAAGTGCCACATTCAGGACAATATTATATTTGAACTCAGCGTCATCTAAAACCTATAGCTTCGTAATTTCAGATTTTTAACATAACTGTATCCGCCATTACTTTTAATCAAAACTCTTCGCGCCACACCCTGTATATGTTCAGAGTTGTCAAGATATTTTTATTTTTATTTTTACATTAACTTATTTCCTAGTGAGGCGCAAAAGTTAATTTCAAGGGCGCAAAATGATGCATAACTATCTCCTAATTACACACATGTTTAAATACACATTTATTAAATGAAACTATTGCCAAAATAATTATGTATTAAACGGATGGCGCTACATACTGGATTCTCTTTATATGCACGTTTTTCCTCTTGTTACAATTTGTAATTATTGATTATATGAGCTATTATTTTAGTTACAATTATTAATAATTATCTTCAACATTAAAATACGTTAAATGTCTTGAGATGATCCTAAAACAAAACTATTTGACACTTTTATTCATTTAACGCCGTGAAATGAATTTAGAACTTAGGTACATAAAATTAATTAGCAATGATCATCATGAACTAAAAATCTATAATTCGTGTTAAACACTGATATCTGTATTTTTTTTTATTATTCAAGCCCCATTATCATAAAATTGATGGACTATTATTGTTTACGATTATCAAACAAATTTACAACATTTTTGCAAATTTTCATGCACTGCATTTTTTTTTACCTGACGAAGAAAAAGGGCATTTATTTTTTAATAGGTGCCTCATTGCGTTACAAACGCTGATTCAATACATAATTAAATCGCATAAAGTGAGATTGATTTACACATTTTTTTAAACTTTTCCATATAAATACCAAAAAATTGCAATAATTTACAATGTATTTAAATACAAGTTCTAGTTATTTTAGTGTGTAGGATGTTTGTAACGTGCATGTAAATACATCAAGGACACACAAATCACATTTAGCAATTAAACGAATATTACGAAAATGCATCACAATAATGGCCGTCATCATTTAGCCTTGCTAATGGAAAGATTAAGAACTACATACATATAGAGACCTACCCTCATTAATTTAACAAACTACTGATTGTTCATTAACATTAATTGCTGTCTTAATATTAACGATTGAAATTAATTTATGATCTCGAATTTATTTGTTTAGGAAGAATGTAAATTGGCAACAACGCTTCTAAGCCCCTCCCTTGCATAGAAGGGTAAAAAAACGAGACGTTGACACGTTTTACATTAAAAACTAGAATTTTGTTTCATTTCCGTAACACATACGTATAATTTCCTAGAACCAACGGAATGCAATTTAGCATAATAATTAAAACGGACATTTAAACCAAAAGTTGCAACAATATACCCGGACATTTCGAAGCATCAAATTCAGCAAGATCAACATTATTTTTTACACCGTAGGTGTTAAATTATAAACTAATTCAAGTATATAAAACACGCTAATGTAGATTTCTAGAAATTTGCGTTTTTTTTTTAAATTATCAAGTAACCTATTTTTTTTTTGTGTTTCAGGGCTGGAAAGGATCGCTGAAGAGTTGATGGGGCGAAGGAAATGGAAACTGTATCAAGAATCCAGAAATTATTTGCAACCTATAAACAACAACGTAGAAAAGATCAGAACGAACGAAGACAATATAAAGCATCAGCGAAATTTCAGGAAGCAAGAGGAGATAGATATAAAAGAAGATATAAAAAAAGAATACATAATAAAGGAAGAAGACGCGGAAGAACAACCCAAAGATTGGTCACCGCAAAGCAAGTGTTACTTTTGTATAGACGGCAAACTGGATAGTGAAAATAACACGAGCCAAGGGGCTCTGGTAGGTATAATTTGATCAAATTAATTAAATACGTATCACCGGACCGGCCCTACTTAAATACGAAATTTTTGGAAACTTTTCCATTATAAAAGTTGTGGCAAGCGTTGTGGTTAAAAGAAATAGTTTTCTTATTATATAATAATACTGAGTAATAATAAATGACATCTGTAAATTTATATTTAAATTAAAAAATTATTCTAAATTTATTTCTTTCTGGAATACATTATTTTATTCTTTATCTGAATTAGCAAATTGAACAAAAAGTATCCAATTGGAGCGTCAATCGGAGTAAACTTGAACTATGTTTGATATAACTATTTTCGACATACGTCATGTAATAACCTTTAAATTTATTTCTGTTTAAAACAACGTCCCGATCTATTGCAATTAAAGCAGTGATTAAAAGTGGCACTATTCATTTCTATCCGTCGAAAGAAAGAGTACCTTATACTGGGTGGCGAGAAAAAAACGAATCCAGTTTAAGTTCGCACATGTTTGGGACGCTTTCCGATATGGATTTCAGTTTTTATTTTCTAAGACACAGTGAACTGAAAATTATACCTGCCAAATTACAAACGTTTATTTCAAAACTGTTTTGCTAAAACAGATATGGTTATGAGTGACACTTGCAGTTAGTCGTTCGTTTACAATACGTTTAGTGACATTTCGGGCAAATTGAGCTAATTTTTCTTCATAATGGCACCTCATTTAACAAGGTCTGATTTGGAGTTCTAATTGAAATGTGTTATCCTGAAAAAAAATTGACGCGGAGAAAGAATTGCGGGAGAGTTTCTAGGTAAACGATTTCTATCTTCTATACGACTTGAGGAAACTGGATTACAGGAAACCCAAAAGTGGAAGACCCGTAACTGCTACAAGCAATGAAAATTCAGAAAATATACGTGAATTGTCATTGTCTCAGCGTCAGATAGCTGCCAGGCTAAGAATCAGTCGCAGATCTGTACAAGTTATTCAACGACGTGTACGTATTAAATGTTACAAAAGGTTGCAAACGCCAGCAATTGCACTTAACGCGAAAATCTGTCGGTCATCAAGTAGTTTACGTCTGTACAGGAGGTCTTCGAATCCTGACCTAAAGCGCTTAATTTCTCAAGACGAAAGGATTTTACGCTACAAGTCATTTAAAACAGACAAAATAATAGGGTTTATTCGGCAACCAAGAAGAACGCTACTGAACCAGAACGCAGATAGCTACATAGGGCATTTACATGACGATTTATTACAAGAAATGCATCGATTATACCCGAATAACGATTACATTTTTATCCAGGACAGTGCTCCATTCCACAGAGCAGCACAACACAACAGTTCTTAGAAGAAAACATGGCATTTTTCATTCGGACAAACCAATGGCTGCCTAATTCTCCAGACTGTAATCCTTTAGACTGCTCAGTGTGGAATACATTTCAAGAAAAAATGTATGTTTTAAGACGCAAACCATTATCAAACTTAGCAGATCTTCGCCTACGATTAGAAGAAGTGTGGCCAGAAGTGACGATACATTTGGTCAGAGGAGCAATTATACAATTTAAACATAGACTAAAAAGTGTACATTTGCAAAATGGCGGTCCCAACAACACGTTTATAAGTAGGATTACCATACAAGATGTTTATTGGTACAATTTTGAAGAATATCACTAACGCATAATTAGAAAATAAAAACTGAAATCCATGTCGGAAAGCGTTCCAAAGATGTGCGAACTTAAACAGGATTCCTTTTTTCCAGTCACCCGGTATTAGAAATCGGATTGCTTTGAATCTTTAAACTTTAAGCCATCCGTGTATGTAACAATCAAACGCATAGGCGGCGGAACCTAAATTTGATTGATCTGGGCCAGACATAGAATGTTGTGATGGGCGGTCAGAGGATTTGGGAGTAAACACAGTACCAAAAAAAACTCTGTATTACGTTCATACTTCATTTTTAGATACCCATTAATTGTACAATCTAGATATTTTCCTAATGTACCCTTAACAAAAAATGAACGTGCTCTAACCATGGGCGTAGCTGGGTCCACATCCTAGGGTTAGCTTTAAACCCCTCCGGAACTTCGCCACGTTGGAAACATTGCTAGTGTGCACTGACAGTCAACACATATAACTAGATGCAATATTAAAACGGATCTGGGTTGTTACCGTTCCTTTGAAATTCCATCTGTCGAAACTTTTTAGTTTTCGCAATGCTTTATTAAATCTGTGTGTTTCTGGTTAATACAGTTTTATGTTTTTTATTTTTTTTTTTAAATTTTGATATAAAGATGCCAGAGTAGACCGCCCAGGCTAATCCCATGGATCTTATGTAATCATACTTAACATTTTTTGAAAACTTATCTTTATAGAACTGCGCTTGTATGAATGTTACTGTGTCTTGTGTTTGCTGTAATTTTGTTCTGGTTTTTGTGTTTTTTTTGTCTGATTTGTTGTAATGCTCGAAGAACATGTTATATTTAAAGAGTTCGAAAGTTACTAATTGCTTACGAAATCGTTATTTAATTTTTACATTTATGAAGTAAATTTAATATATGGCAATCTTATTTCGCTTATTTTTATGCAATTACTAATCTTGTTTGACTTCTTTCTATAGAATGTTAACTCGAGTAGTTCAGCCGCCTATGGTCAAACGTGCCTATCCGATACTTCCATATTTTGAATACGTCTTTCAATGATTCCTGGTCCAATTTCATTTGTTGGAGTATTTCTAAATAGATTGCTATAATGGTTAATGAAAAACTTACTTATTTATGGGTTAATTTTGAACAAACAGATATTTTTTACGGAAAAAATTAAAATGTACAACCGTCTCAAGGGCGACGTTGTTTCCTCATGATTGAGGATTTTTAATATTGGGCAAAACCTGAAAGTTCGTTTTGTTGCGATGTTAGCTAATAGTTATTTATGCAACAAGTACAAAAAGTTAGTGTTTATTGCACGCCACGTGAAATTGTCCAACGAGGCCGTCAGGCCGAGTTGGACAACACGTCGAGTGCAATAAACACTTTTTGCACGAGTTACATACAAGATTTTTTCTACGTTCATGCAAAAAACCAGCAAGGGTAGGAAAATAAAAGGCATAATTTAATAATTAATTAGCACTATCGACTATAGAGAAAGTTAGGAACTGATAGGAGTAATTTAACTTAAACTTTGTTAATGTTAAAAGTAAATGTACAATTTGTGCAATTTTTAATTATTTTTTAATTCTACTTCTTGGTTTGTAATTCCTCTAAATATACTAGTACTTGGTATCTGTACATTGTCACTTTCTGTAGGCTGAAATATCTGTTTTGCAACATTGAGTCTGTTTGCTCTACGTATCCCTCCGCTACTGTCGACGATTTTCATCCGCCGTGCCATTTAAGCTCTAATATATCTGCTCCTGTATCTGCAAGAAGTGTCGCGGATGATCTCCTGAAGTAGTGCCGTGTGTAAAGCTCAGGATTCTCCAAATGCAAAAATTTTGCAATTTCATACGGGATTTTAGCAAACGTATTTACACCAATAACTTGAACAGTGCACTTTTCATATCGATAATTGATAAAAAAATGTTTATGTGAAATATGTTTTGGGCGTAATTTCGCGTATTTATGATATATATCGACCAAATTTAATCATTTTTCTACCACTCCTATTATGACAAAACTTCGTTCTTTGTCAGTTTTTGACCGTAGTACTTTTGAGCCTACTTCTTCTATGTCTTCGATAGTCGATTTTTGGAGCTCATCTCGACGACATGCCCCTGCAGCGACCTACAACAAGCAGTTTTAAAATATTTTACAAAAGCTAAGAAATTACCGACTTGTTCATCAAATACTGGGAGTCCGGACCTTCTTTTAGAAATTTAAAAATTTGTTCCCTGTTAAATACTTTTGACTTTTTTGGCCGAAAACCTACAGAGTTCTGCTTCATGAACACCATTAGTTTGTTGTACTTTTTAATATCAATGTTTTCTTTTACAGAAATGCAAATTCTTACCATTGAATTCATTTGATCTTTTAGAAAAATATGCAAGAAGCACATTTTCTGTAATATTTACCACCTTTTTATCGAAGCACCACTCTTTAAAACGGCTGAGACTTATTTCATATTGCTTCCTTGATTTGCTGGGTAATAAGTTTAAAGACGCCGTATTTTCCATTTTACTAACCTCTGGTGGGGTCCCAATAAATCCTTCTTCATCACTATCATAAATGTTTTTGTTATTGCTCATTTTAAAGCGGTAAATGTGTATTTGTCAAAATTAATTTTTGACTGAAGACAGCTCATGTTTCAATGTTCAAATAATAGTAGCCATGACTGCGTATGTTTGAGGTATTTTTACGTGACAGAAAAGTAAATTGTGTCGATTTCAATAATTTTTGTGTCATGATTACAAAACGCTGTAGTAGAATGACAGATGAGTGCAATAAACATTTTATTGCACTGAGTACAATAAAGAACCTGTTTTTCCTCTAAATATGATTCAATAAAGCTTTTTTTTTTTGCATGAACGTAGAAAAACATTATTAGGAAACCTTGACTTGATAAAATCTGTAATTTAGACTATTCCTTTTTTTTAATGACATCTTAGTTCCAGTGGCGTAGCGAGGTGAGGGCGGGCAACAATGTAACGCTTAATGAAGGAGGTATCAAATTTTGGGTTTATAACTACAATAAACCTAGTTACATACTTTGAACTTCGCGTTAATGACAACATTTTGAGATCCGTCCCGGGCAAGGTGAAACCTCGGTACACCATTGCGAACCACACATGTATTACTTGCATGAAAACCTATTTGGGGTAATTACAGTTTAATGCTATCGCATTAGCCTTGGTGATACAACAAGCAAAAACTGGGAAGAAAATTAGTGTACCGTTAGTAGTAAATAATAAAACATTCATTTACGTGAAGCTGGACTAACCATGCCACCAGGATGCCACTAATAATCAAAAAAACTTGATGAGGCCAGCACACGACTTTCTTATGCCTTCATGATGTTGCATTAGTGAGAGTGTAAGGTACCTTTTCTGAATATATCGAGCACTATTAACTTTGGAACAGCAGTGCTAGACTGTTATAGGGTAATAAATAGATACCAAAAAAATACCCCCAAAAAGGCTTACGGAAAACATAAACACTAGAAAAGAGTGCTTTATAATAGCCTTATATGCTCTGGCGAATGTATCGAAAATTATCAAATTTCATGCAGTGTTGAGACTTTTTTTAAAGACGATTCAATTTTAAACAAATTTTCTTAATAAAAGCTTTTCTAAGGATAATAAACAACTCCTAAAAGGTATTTTACAAAGAGTTGGAGAAGCGCCTCTTGTGAATGTATAGATAGCGAAAAATGTACAAATCTTTGTGAATGTATCATAAACCATCAACTTTGGAACAAAGCGAGTTGAGACCTTTTTAAAGATAATAAGCTTTTGTAACCAAAGGTTTTTTGTATGAAAATACCTAAGTTATAAAAGGGTACATCAGAATGAATGCCAAAAGAACTCGATAACTCGGAGATTATCAACTTTGAATCGAAACGTGCAGATATTTAAATTTTGTTGTAGGGTAATAAATGTTTGGTCGCCATAATACATAAACATCCAATATACTTTAATAAATTTTGATGAAACTTTCAGGAGAGTTGTATTTATTTCGTACTAAGAAACGATGAAAATTCAACACGATACAGTTACAACAAATTAAAACAACACTAATATTTGGACATACTTGAAATTAGCGAATCGATGCTAGCCTGTGGTACACTGTCCCAAGATTCTAGAATACTGCTTTGGATAACATCTAAACTGTTTGCAGGTGGTTGTAAAACATTTAACCTTAAACCCATCATATCCCACACTTATTCAATTAGTGATTGATTGAGTGAACGAGAAGGCCATGGAAGTATATCAACATTAGCATTATTCAAAAACTCCAGCCCTTGCCGTAGCGCACTTTATCATTCTGAAAAATTGGATGTTGCTTTTCTTGAAGAAATGGCAACAACGCTGGTTCATACACTGTAACGAATTGCATTTAATGATTCCGGAATAACTACTAGGAAACTTCTAATTTTATGACAGATAGCCTCTCACACCATCACACCTTGAGTAACAGCGTATGCCGTTGTACAGAAAACTGTAGATGTCGTCTTTCTCCAGGACGTCTTCTGACTATTCTACGACAATCATTAGCCCATAACCAAAATCGTGATTTGTCAGAAAATACAACTTGAGTCCATTCTTCGCTCCAGTTTTACTTTTCGTGTCACCACTCTACTCCTCTATGAAGTGTAATTTTTATAATAATTTAAGTTTGAACCCATTTTCTTAATAAAAGTTATTCGTAGTGCAATGAAATCCTAAATAGATACTTCAAAATGATTTCCAAACTAGCATTTTGGGAATATACGAAAGGTGGGCAAAAGTGTGAAACATAGGACAAACCTATACCTAACATTACTAAAGTGATTTAAATATAACTTTGCACACAAATGATTTGATATATGCTGAATCTAGTGGCGCTAATGTTAATTTCATCCGGTTTAACTGGAAATGATAGAAACTTTGTTATTTTATATTTCCATTGGAGTAAAACAGTTCTTTGACAGTCTAGTGTTAAAGTATTTGTAAGAAGTACATAGATATTAGGTAAAATGTTTAAAACAACAAAGTTACGATCATATCCAATTAAACCGGAAAGTAAATGAAGTTTTAACATTAGCACCAATAGATTCGCGGTATACAAAACATTTGTGTTACAAATGTTTCCGCCCCTATATGTAAACTATCACTTTGGAACAAGAAGTATAGGAACCTTTTTTTTTTTAAGTGTAATTCTGCACAAGTTTTTTTTTTATACAATTTTACGTGATACAATCGATTAACTCTGAAAAGGGTACTTCAAAGAACTCTAAAACTTTTATTCTTTAATTTATGGAAACCATTAACTTTGGAGTAAAAAGTAGTTTTAAATATAATTTAACATTAGGGAAGTTCTTCTCAGCAAAATAATTAGGCTGTAAACAGCTACTTTATACGTGCCATAAATTTGTACAAATTAGCAAGATGTTTTGTTATAAAATTTTTGACGCGTTAAAAATTAATGTGATGTACTTACTCACCTTTACAGGTGAAAATGGCAGTAGAATTCTCGTAACAGATAAAGTAAATTCGCCGATAGCACAGTGGGAATAGGCGAGGTGTAAAATATAGTTTTGCGATTGGTGTTTATTAAAAAGGCATAAATTAACAAAAGGGCGTCACCTTATTTATACATACAACGGTAAACCAAATTCAATGCAAAAATAAGCAAATGACTGCTTACCTTTTCGATACGTTTTTTCTCTAACACAGATCCGCCAAGTGCGCTTCTGGAGTTGAGCTGAAATAATGCTTCAAAATAACCATAGAAACAGAAAAACGTACACTAGCCTTATAATTTCCAATTCCTTATTAGGCTCTGACATACGGAAGTCACGGAAGTTCAACGCTCCTATTTAAAATAAATGTAATTAGTCCCCTTAATCTTATATACAGGGTGCCCGCGGGGTAACTACGATGAATTCGTATACGTATTCTTAGAGTTCAGTTCAACAAAGTTTATTAGAATTTTTATAGTACATAACATTATATAGTATTTACAATAAATATTACAAGATATAATAAAATAATAAAATAAAATAAGTAATATTGTATTGTGTATTGCTGGTGATACGCTGCTCAGGATTCTTCGTCCTCTTCAACACGTGGATTGCGTAGTCGTCGGGATTCGTGATTGTGTGGTATGCCTGTTGACATCATTGTGTTCAGATTTGTGGTATTTCAAAAAAAAAGCGTTGTAGTGGTTGGTGAAGCTGTTGGTGGTGTGGTTGTTGTGTGGACTGCCCTGTTATCGCTCGGTCGTGGCTGATGCTGTTGGTGCTCTGAGTATCTGAAATAAATAGAAACATGTGTTAGTTGTGTGAATACATTATCGGTGTTAACAGAACAGAATTAATAAATTGTCGATACTATATACTCAGCTAGGGCACCAGTCTTCGCTCCGGACCTTTGTATGATTACCCGAAAAGGGCAACCACCTCTGAACCATGCGTGAGGATCACTCCCCACAGGCCCATCGCAATTTGCGCCTGAACGAGCGCCGCTGTCACCTTACGGATGACAGTTAGGGTCTTCTCCATATCGAGACCTCCGAGGAGGACCAATATGGCGTCGAACCCTAAGGCGGGTTGGGCAGGCGGGGTAACGACAGCGGCGGGAGCCATTCTTGGTACTTCCGCCTTCTCAACCTTGCCTGCTGTCGCTCGGGCGTAACTGACGCCGGTCCGGGTTGAAGAAGGCGCCGCCGTCGGCGGTGTCCTCTTCGGTCGCTGTGGTACTTCCGTTGTGGAGAGCCGAGGGAACTTCGGGTAGCCCCTATAGCTAGCGGGGTGGTGCCCACCACAGTTAACACACTTAGCCCGGTCTGTACGGGATTTCGTGCATTCAGTAGAGTGTTGATTTCCGGCGCACTTTACACAGCGTGCTGCCGCCCTGCAGCAACGCTGTACGTGACGGAAACCTTGACACCGGTGACACTGCCCGATGCAAGATTTCCGCCGCAAATCCTCTACAGTCACGCGGAGGCGGGCGACGTGCTTCACCTCCCGAATATTCTTCGTGCCTTCCTCGGTTGGCAGCTCTACCATCACGAGGGGGATCGGGCGTCCTTGCTGCTTCATCCTGTAAACAGAACGTACATTAATGTTTTGCATTTTTAGCTCTGAGCTAACGTCAACCTCGGTTAGTTCTACGGACACGCCACGTATCACCACCTTAGTCAATCGCTCGCTCTTTGCCTGATACCGAGTACCACACCTATCCATATACCTCATCAGCCTGTCTCTGTCTTGAAGTGAGGCAGGCTGAATCCGGATTCTCTCGCTGAAAGCCTTGGCTCTCGTGAAGGCGATCCGTTGTCGGTCCATTTCTCGGGAGAACGCGACCCAGTTCTCCTTCTGACGAAGCATTACTGGAGGCACTTTCTCCCTGGTGTCCTCTTGTGTCGTCCGCTCCATTGCTGTAGGGCTGTCGGTGAAGGGTTCCAGGGCCTGGAATCTGTTGTCCGTGGCCGGCGGCGTAGACGGGCGAACCTTCGGGGTCTTCTTCAGCTTCTTCTTTTGCAACACGAAGTCGTCGGGGCTGGTAGATCCGAGGCGGGTCTCTTCTTCGGTGTTGTCGGTTGCGGCTGCCGTGGCGGAGGTGACCGGCGTGTCTTCTAGGGAGGTGATGCCTTCTAACGGTGGCGGTCGCGTCTTATTTTGCCGCCTCCTCTTCTGTGCGGTGGCGGCAGGTCATAAAACAAAACTTTTAATAACAATTTTCATTAACAAATTAACAAGAGCATAACACAGCACAAAAATGCACATAAACTAACGAGGCGACAAACAAAAATGGTGACAGTTGTTCAAAATGAGATACACCAACCTCCAGACATAATGCCACACGCCTTCGCTGCTCTGTTTTCCATTCGATATTTGCGAAATTGTCACGAATGTTGGTAAATGCATCAATAATTCGTTCAATCAATTCTTCTCGTGAAGATGGTTTACTCCGATCGTACACTAACTACTTAACATGGCCCAACAGCTGAAAGTATAAAGGTGTGAGATATGGTGATGTGGGCGGCCAGTGTACAGGTCCGTTTCTACCAATCCATCGACTGGGAAATTTTCTGTGCAAAAACTCCGTTACAACACGACCGTAGTGTGCAGGAGACTCATCTTGCAAATACTACATGTTTTAACGTACAATTAAGGGGACATCTTCAAGCAATGCTGGTAAATCTTCCAAGAATTCTTTGTACATTTCGGAGTTTAAGTGCCCATTAAAAATGTGAGGTCCAGTGAGACTGTCTCCGATAATCCCGGCCCAAACATTTACCGTAAAGCGATGTTGCAATCCAGTAATAGTAATTTCATGAGGATTTTCATCTGACCAAACGTGCTCATTGTGACTATTGTTCACTTCATCCCAAGAAAAAGTTGCCTCATCACAAAAGAATCTAACAGGAATGTTATCATCGTATGTGATCATCCATTCACAAAACCGAACTCTTGGAGCCAAATCGATTGGAAAAATGTGCTGATCGGGTATGATACGGATGCATTCCATTTTCGCGAAGAATTTTCTAAATCGTGGTCCTGCTTCTACCAGTGGCTGCTTTTATTCGTCTAATGTTCGTTCGGCTAACGATTTCAACTTCTCTCAGTACCTCTTCTGCAACGCATGTCGTGGGAGTCGATCACTTCGATGTGTAAGAAAACTTCCTGTTTCTCGAAGGCAGTGCAAAGTCCGGGCTATCGTTTTGCCAGTAGGAGCGCGACGATTTGGAAATCGATCTTTGTACTCTTCTACTGCTGCATAACAATTACCGTTAAACAAGCCGTACAGGAATACCATATCACTGTATTCCTCATTTGAAAATTGATAAGGCATGATTTAATTGTAATTAACATAATTCTAGTTGTTACAAAGCAGATGGTAAATTGTATTTACATTCAAATAATGTTTGATACAAATGACATGAAATGACACATTTTCCCAGTTCATTGTGGTAATACTAGGCAAGGCAACCAAAATTGCTCTTACGATTTTTACAGTGTGGATCTCATTTTGAACAACTGTAACCATTTTTAAAAATTATTGTTAATTTTATTAAATACATAAATAAAATGTTTACCTCGAATAGGATTAGAACCTACGACATGTACTTTGCTAGAGTACTGTGCTAACCAACTGCGCTATCGAAGTACAAGCCCAAATCGATGTAAATTTTGTTCTTATGCATGTAGAACTGATGCAAATTCTAAATTTTTGTTTTGTCACCTTGTTATTTTATGTGCACGTTTATGCTATGTTGTGTTCTGGTTAATTGGTAAAGAAAATTGTTATTAAAAGTTTTGTTTTATAATAATTTTAATACTTAAGCAGCTGTTAAGTGTATTCTTTTTACTTACTTTTACATTTTTCTTCAACCGCTCATACCTCTTTAGGGGTTAGGAGTTGGGTAAAATTACACATAATCAGTTTTGCTTAAAATTGTTCAAAGAATACGTATACGAATTCCTCGTTGTTCCCGCGGACACCCTGTGTTATAACTTTATCATAAATTAGAAAAAAAAAATTATATTAATTTCGGGCACCAAACTGTAAAAAATTTAGACCTCACAGCACAAAGCCTTCTGAAAAAAGACAAATTTGATAGTGCCGCGATTGCTTCCAATAAACAATGAATTAATTAATACCTAAAAAAAGGTTCCGAAATTGCGTATAAATCTTAACTTACCTACATCGAGGGAATGAGTTTGGGTAGAATGTACAGGTTGTCCCAGTTTCGTATGTTTTACGGGGTATCTCGCTTATTTTTTAGGTTAGAACCTTGCGGTTTTCGCGACACCGTGCTACTTTTTAATGAAATCAAAGATGCACTAATCAAATTTGCCATAGCCATCTTAGTTTGTGTGCTACAGGGTGATTTTGGAAAAATTGCATCCAGTGGAGTACTTAGATTTTCTTTAGAGGTCACAATTTTTGAGATATTGATATAACGTACTTTGTTTTTATGGGACACCCTATATATTTTTTTAAAATCTTTTTCCCCTTGCCAAGAGCTTTTCAAAAATATAGCATAGTCTATATTTATTTTTATAAATAACGTGACAAAATGATTTTTTTCTATAATTTATATTGATAATAGTGGATAGCCGTGGGTAACCATGGTAACGCAAAAAACAAAATAATTAACGTTCTGCCATTACTTAGGTATTTGATTTTTGAAGTTTCTGCTTCTCTCAAATTATTCCTGGTTACATTTTCCCAAATTTAGTGCTGATATTTATTGTTATTCGTTGTTTTTGTTTATTGTTATCGTTCTTGTTCTTGTTGTTGTTGTTTAATTATTTTTTTAATATGGCTCGAAACCAAAAATTTGAAAACTTTGAGAAATATGATATGAATACCTGCTTCATATTATCTAATGAAAACGCAGACCAGGCCTTAAAACTCTATCTGAACAGGTCAGTTAATCTTTACCTTAGAATTTGTATTTATTTTATATACCTATTTTGTCATGTAGATATCCCGAAAGAAGACAACCCGACAGAAGAATATTTCAAAAATTAAAATTTAATCTTTGCCAACATGGATGTTTTGACAAACCTCGACCCCGAGTTTACAACAAAGAGAACGAGGAATCAGAGATCAACGTTTTAGCAGTTGTTCAAGCCACTCCTGAAACCTCGTGCAGTAAAATAGATGAAGAGACCGGTGTGTCTAAAACAACAGTGCAAAGGATTAAAAAAAACATAAATTCAAACCCTACAAGTATAAACTTGTCCATCATCTGCACCCTGGTGATGCTGAACGTAGATTGGAGTTCTGCAATTGGTTTATAAATATGAAAACTCAGGACAATAATTTTGAAAAAAAAAATAATTTGGTCAGACGAGGCACATTTCACAAGTTCGGTAATTCTTAATAGACACAACTCGCGGTTTTGGAGTCAAGAAAACACCCACGTGATTTTTCCTAGAAAGCGTCAAGGCAGGTTCGGATTTAATGTCTCTTGCTTTATTTTTAACCGAAAAATAGTTTACAAGATTTATGAAGAAAACCTAAACTCTAATGGGTACTTACAAATTCTACAAGAAAAAACTATGAACATTTTAGAAGATATTCCACTGACTCAACTGAACGATATATTCTTCCATCAGGATGGGGCTCCAGCCCACAATGCTAGAATAATACAAAACTGGCTAAATGAACGTTTTCCCAGGAGATGGATTGGAACAAATGGACCTGTTCGATGGCCACCACGATCACCGGATCTCTCGGTTTTGGATTTTTGTTGTGGGGTATTTAAAGAGTAAAATCTATTCAAGGCAATATGCCAACATGCAACAATTAAAAATTGCAACGGAAAATGGTTTTACAGAATTACGAAGACAATCATTTATTTTGGAAAATGCTATTAAAAGAATTTCTAAACTTTGTGAAACTTGTAGGAGACATAATGGTCTGCAATTTGAACAATATTTGTGATTACTTAATTATTTTTATCAATGTAAATTATGGAAAAAAATTTTTTGCGTTACCATGGTTACCCACGGCTATCCACTATTATCAATGTAAATTATAGAAAAAAATCATTTTGTCACGTTATTTATAGAAATAAATATAGACAATGCTATATTTTTGAAAAGCTCTTGGCAAGGGGAAAACGATTTTAAAAAAATATATAGGGTGTCCCATAAAAAAAAGTAGGTTATGTCAATATTTCAAAAACTGTGACCTCTAAAGAAAATCTAAGTACGCCACTGGATATGTCTGACAATAACAGAGTTACAGGGGATGACTGAAAATGCAATTTTTCCAAAATCACACTGTAGCACAAAAACTAAGATGGCTATGGCAAAATTGATTAGTGCATCTTTGGTTTCATTAAAAAGTAGCACGGTGTCGCGAAAACCGCAAGGTTCTACTCTAAAAAATAAGCAAGATACCCCGTAAACCATGCAAAAATGGGACAACCAGTGCACTTTTGTAACAAATGAAATGATACCTTATGTTAATAATAGACACATTCACTAATGTAAAATATCGTTGAATAAATAATAAGCAAACAGTATTAAACAAAAACGTCCTTTTCCTGTATTAAATAAATTTAAAGTAAACAATATAGCACGGGAATTCCATAAACTTGCCACGTTCGCTAAATGGCATAAACTTCCTTTTGCAAATTTTTTGTAATAAATTAGTAAAATTTGACAGAAAAAAAAAACATCAGTTGCAATCACGCTTAAGAGGTTACGTAAATTCAAAATGAGATGCCCCAAGGTCAAATACGAATAAAATGAATATTTTATCTAAACATTTAACTGTGATCAACGGAATTACCCGTATTGTCGACTTGTGAATCTTAAAAGAGACAGAAATGCGGCTATATTATCTCATTACTTTCTACGATAGTCAAAATTTGAAAGTTAACGCAACTACATGTAAGAATTAACCCAGATCACATAAAGACAAAGGGATAACCGAAGCTCCGAGTTGAAAACTAATGCGCAGTAAAATTTGACAACAGAAAACATCAATGTGACAATCTCACTTAAGAGGTCACGAAAATAAAAAATGAGATGCGCCCAGCTTAAATACGAATAAAATGGATATTTTCTCCAAACATTTGTAAATTGTTGTAAACGGAATTACCCATATTGTCAATTTGAATCTTGCAAAAGATACAAATATGATTTGAACGCTAACGCAACTGCCTGTAATAATTCGTCCAGATCACGTAAAGAGAAAGGGGTAACAAAAAGTCTGGGATGGAAACTAATGCGACCCTAAATTAGAAAAATCTAACAACAAAAAAAACATCAAAGTGACATTATTGCTTAAGAGGTCGTGTAAATTCTAAATCAGTTGCGCCAGGGTTAAAGAAATATAAAATCGTTATTTTATCCAAACGTTCAGTTGTGATAAACGGAATTACCCATATTGTCAATTTGTGAATCTTGCAAGAGACAAAACGGCTGTCTTATCTTTCTATCCATAGTCATAATTTCAACATTAACGCCACTCCATGTAATAATACACCCAGATCACATAAAGACAAAGGGGTAAGCAAAGCTCCGGAGTGGAAACTAACAGTACTCTAAATCAGTAAAATTTGACAACAAAAAAAGGTCTCAGTTGAAATACGAATAGGATGGATATTTTATCCAACAATTCAATTGTGATAAACGGAATTACCCATATTGTCTATAGGTGAACCTTGCAAGAAACACAAATACGGCCGTCTTATCTAATTACTTTCTATCGATAGTCATAATTTGAACCTTAACGCAACTATCCAAATCACATAAAGACAAAGGGATAACCCAAGCTCCTCGACTCTAAACCAGTGAAATTTGACAACAAGAAATCAAAGTAACAATTTGGCTTAAGAGGTCACATAAATTTAAAATTAGATCCACCAAGAGTAATAAGAAAACATGGAAAAATTTATCCAAACATTCAATTTTGATTAACGGAATTACCCATATTATCATTATGTGAATCGTGCAAGAGACGCAAATACGGCTAATTTCTTTCTTAGTCATAAGTTGAACGTTATCGTAACTATACGTAATTTATTCACCCAGATTACGTAAAGAGAAAGGAGTAACTAAGGGTCTAACGCGACCCTAAATCAGTAAAATTTGACAACAAGAAAAAAACATCAAAGTGAGATTCTTGCTTAAGAGGTCAAATTCAAGATGAGATGCGCCAAGGTTAAATACGAATAAACTGGATATTTTATCAAAACCTTCAATTGTGATAAACGGAACTTATCCATATTGTCAATTTGTGAATTTTACAAGAGCCATATACGGATGTCTTATCTAATTACTTTCTATCGATAATAGAAAGGCGTAATCAAAGCTCCGGGGTGGAAACTAACGCAACTAACACAAAACTAATTGCGTTAAATTTCCTGTTACCTAGATTCATTAACCCCAAAATAATATACTAAATTTATAAATGTTCTACCTTAACTTGACTACACCTTTAAGCTACAGGTTAATTATTTGGAAGTCGAAAATTCCACTCCATCTTTTATCGAAATTTTCCTTGAACTTTCTTGAAAACAATTCCGCACAATCGTAAAGAAACGAAATGACAATATCCTTTACGTTACACGTTCTACTGGGAATCAATTTAGGCTTTATCAAAGAGTCTTAAATTTCTATACTTACTTTACTAAATCAATTGCAGAAAACTCTGCAATAGACTGCTGAACCAGCAGAAACTACATTACCTCACATTGAAATTCGATCACCATTTAAAATGGTTAACTTTACCATTAACAATTTTACTAAGTTATGGCACCGAAAAGACGGTATTAAATAACTAAACTAATAAACGATTATACTAATTACATCAACAGGGGAACAAAACAATTTTCTCTCAAATGTTTCAACACTTCAGCATTATAAGAAATCTGTAAACAAGGTTTTATCAAACGACGAATAACCACAACCCAATCTTAATTAAAGGAATTCGACGACTTTTATCTTACACCTTTTCCTCTAAAAATCACACGCACGTGACATGAAAACAAAATGTTATACTTTAGTAGCCATGAATTTCATATTTAGTACATACGTCACCATATTCAACTAGAAGTTCAGCAAATATTAACAGCACGAAACGCTGGATCTATTTATTTCGGGGCTGATAAAAATCATGATTTTTTTGAAATTTGACTAGTTTTTATTAATATATTATTTTCAAATAATTCTAACTGTTGATGTTTTGTTTTGTTAAGCAAACAAATATTTGCAGGCAGCAGGGTTGCAGCGATTTAACGTTTACAGTTACACGTTTAAACCTCCTTGCATAGGTAAAACTAAAAATAAAAAATACAATGGGAGTATTAAACTCACTATAAAACTACTAAACTGCAACAAACAAGATAAGGTAAACAAACAGCATTCATCTTTATTCTTTGCTCTTGAAATTGTGATGATTCAAATAGTTTATTTTTAATTTAGCTATTTAGCAGAAGTCATTTACTATACCCACCTTACAAATTTAGGTCAGCTTTTTATTTACTGCATACTGCATATGGGATCATAAATCTTATTTCTATTAAATATACAATAATGAAATGTATTTTTATTTTGAAGCATTTAGTGGTTTAGGATAGAGTTTCACTTGTAATAAAAACTATCATTTACGTAACTAAATACCTTTATACATCACGATTTTTGTAGATCTTATGCTTCTCCTAGTCTTAGCAGATATTTAAGAACCTCACAAATTTTTATTTGATGGGCGTTTAAACGCGAGTAACGCGTTTAATATAAGTATCTGCTCGTTTAATAAAATCTATTTATTAAACTTTGCAACCATAACAGGCAGGAATAGTGCAGATAGGAAGCAAAACTCGACAAGTGTTAACGTGAAAATTTTGTTCACGCAGTTTTGTGAGTTTGGGGAATTGTTGAAACTTGTAAAAACTGGCAGAAAACGCTCAGCTGTATAAATGACACGCACTTATTCTAGTTATTAGTAATATTTTTGGTTCTGTAGGTAATCTAGCAAGACATTTGGAGTCATGACAAGTCGGGGCAGAACGGAATTTAGTGTTTGGCAACGTTTTGTGAAAAAGAAAGGTTGCAGAGCATTGTGTAAAAAGTGTGGTAAAGAATTGCAAAGTCTAGTGGACAAACCAAAAAGTCACTGAGAAATCTGTGAAAGTAATGGTGATTGTCAGTCACAGCCGGAAACTAGCCAGTTTATTCAGTTGGAAAAGAAACAGAGAAGCGAGAACTGTGAAAAGGGAAGTGTAGGTGTTAGTGGGTTCTTTTGTTGTGCGAACTATACAAGATGAGAAGAAAGAATTGGACAGACAAATAGCCAAAGCCGTTTACGCAACAAATTGCAGTTTTAGAGCGATAGAAAATAAGGAAATTCGAAAAGCCATAGAAATGCTAAGACCTGGTTACGTTCCTCCATCTAAATTTCAGATATCGTTACCTCTCCTGAATGAAATAGTTGAAGAAGATCTAAATGTTTTAAGAAGTTTTCTGGACAGTCTGTTTGCATGTCGTTAGATGGATGGTTTAATGTACAAGGTGGTTCATTTTTGATGTTTTCTTTTCTTTTCTACAAAAAGTAATATGGGGTCCTTGTGCTCGATTTTGGTGTTAATTAAGGTCCAATAGTCATAATCAAGATATCTCTGATCGTTATTGCGCAATTAGCCAGATTGAAAAAAGGGCGATTTTGAAAAACTTGAATAACTTTTTTATTTCTAAAAGTATCAACTGTAAAAACATTATTAAGGCACTTTTTTAAGTAGAATCCGTTAGTGCATTTACATTTTTAATACCTACTTTAAAAATATATGACATAAAGTTGTATTTTGTCATATGGAAATCATAGTTGGCTATGACATTTTTAAATGACATCTTTTTTGTGCTTTACAAAAGTATATTTTAATAATTAACTGATTTTTCAAGTTTTTCTTATTTACGTTTTATATTAAGATACACACTAGGCATATGAGGCCGAGAATGGTCGTCTTAGGAGAAGTCGAAGCAGAGCCAACAACTTCATCTAGACAAATGGTTAATCTAGGCGTGTCTCGAAGCAAAGCCCTTCGAATTTTAAAAAAAACACAAATATCATCGCTATAGGTTTCGAAAAGAACATTTTTTGACTATAGACGACAGTAGGCGGCGTACTGAGTTTTGCAACTGGTATATATGTCAGTGCCAAAATGTACCTAAATTTTCAAACTTTATTGCATGGTCAGGCGCATATCAGTAGTAATGGTATTTTTAATAATCACAATTTCCCTTACTGGGCAGATACTAACGTTCATGTCAGTGTTATCCGCAAGAAGCAAGGAAAATTTGTAATAAATGTGTGGTGCTGCATTAAAAACGGACGTTTTTGTTATCACATGTATGAAGGAATATTAAACTCAATAAAATATCTCGATATTCTACGAATTTATTTGGAGGGATTTCTAGAGAGTTTTCCTTTAGCGCAATATTGCAATGTCAACAAGACGGAGCTTCCGCACATAATTCCCGTGTAGTTAGTGACTACTTAAATTTACGTTTTCCTAATAGCTGGGTGGGAAAGGCAGCACCAATTTTTGCTGTGGTTCACCGATCTTTCGCCTCTAGATTTCTTTTTATGGTATTTTGAAAAACATTATACAAAAGAACTAATAATACTGTGAATTAGTTAAAGAAACTGTTCGTGTGGCTTTTACACAATTAACACCATTATCTCTCTCTCTCTCTTATATATATATATATATATATATATATATATATATATATACAGGTAAAATAAAGTACATATCAAAGTTATATTTTTCTTATGGAACACCCTATAATTTTTATATTTTAGATACTGTAGACCAAATAAAGGTAAGTTTCTTTACACTTCCTATACCTAAAACTGATCGTTTTGAGAAATATAAAAATACATATTGTAATTTAAAATTGCTTACACCCTGTAACATAGAACGAGCTGCTCAAAATTAAATCTACTGGTTAGCTGAAAGGTTAAGGATACTACCATATAAAAGTTTTATTTCAAAATTATACAGAGTGGTGAAAAAGTTGCTAAAAGTTTAGGCACACATTTTATTGAATAACTTCTTAAAGTTAAATGGAAACTCGTATTTAGTGGCTTATTTCGACGCAGAATTGATTCCCTTTAAAACTATATTAGGGTTCCCTATGCCTATCTCTTATGCTTTTACGCAAACGGCGTTTTTATATTTTACTTTTATCTGCTATACTATCCTACTATTTTTTAATAATAGTAGGCTTTGTAAGATGGCGTTAATTATTTCGAAAAAATGATTTGACAGTGACGCTATTGTTAGTCAAACCATTATCGTTGTTTAAAGTAGTTTAAAATTGTTTTTCGAGATTGTTACATTTCATTAGTTAAAATGAGAACTTACCCCCAGGAAGAATGAATTAATATGATCTGGGTATTCGGTCAGTGTGAAGAAAACTGTTTATTAGCATCAAGAGTATATGCCCAAAGGTATCCTAACAGGCATCATCTAAAAGCGTTCATTGGAAAAGTTGTTGCAGCTTTTCCGAAGATCAGGCAGTGTGTCTTATACTAAGCCCCAACGACAAAAATCGGTTACCTAAAATGAATATTTAGTGATGGAATCTCTGGTAGAAGACCCTCAAACAAGTCACCGAAAAATACATGAAGCAACTGGAATAAGCAGACAGAGCATCCAAAGAATAATTTAAAAACACAAGTTTTACTTGTATCACATACAACTACATCAACAATTTTCTGAAGAAGATTATGATCAATGACTAAATTTTTGTTTATGGGTTCTAGAAAAGTTTGGTGATGATGAAAATTTTTTTGAATACGTGCTTTTTTCCGATGAGTCAAGTTTTCAAAACAACGGATTAGTTAATAGACATAACTTTACTACTACAGTGACGAAAATCCTAATATTTTTAGAACCCTTGATCACCAGCACAGATGGTGTGTTAACATGTGGGGTGGAGTAATCGGAACGCAAATGGTAGTCCATACTTTTTTGATAGCCACTTAAACGGCGCCATGTTTCTTAGATTTATTAGGAACAATTTGCCTATACTATTGGAAACTATTCCGCTTAATATTCGTGAACAAATGTGGATGCAGCTAGATGGTGCTCCTGCACACTTTGATAGACGTGATAGGAATGAATTAGATGGGCAATATCAGAATAGATGGATAGGACGAGTAGGTTCACCGGACTGGCCAGCCAGGTCTCCGGACCTAACAAGTCTCGACTATTTTGTATGGGGATATATTAGAAGTATTGTTTACAATGCACCGCCAACGACACCTAACGATATGAAAGTACGAATAAGAGAAGCATTTCGTTCCATAACGCCAAATATGTTATCCAGGGTTCAGCAATCATTTCGAAAAAGACTTCGCTTATGTATTGAGAATAATGGAGACAACTTTGAACATTTATTAAAATAATAATTCTTTTACTATTTAAGTTTGTTAACCGTTCAATAAAATGCTTTTAAAAAATGTTTTTTTAGATTTTCAATTACAATACATTTACGATAAAAAAATTATTCATAAGTAAAATATAAAAACGCCGTTTGCGTAAAAAGCATAAGAGATAGGTGTAGGGAACCCTAATATAGTTTTAAAGTGAATATAATTCTGCGTCGAAATAAGCCACTAAATACGGGGTGTTCCATTTAACTTTAAGAAGTTATTCAATAAAATGTGTGCCTAAACTTTGGAGCAACTTTTTTCACCACTCTGTATAATTTTGAAATAAAACTTTTATATGGTACTATACCTTAACCTTTCAGCTAACCAGTTGATTTAATTGTGAGCAGCTCGTTCTATGTTACACAATTTCTCAGAAACGATCACTTTTAGGTATAGGAAGTGTAACAGAAACTTACCTTTGTTTGGTCTATAGTATCTAAAAATATAAAAATTTAGGGTGTTCCATAAGAAAAATATAACTTTGATATGTACTTTATTTTGTGCCACCTTATATTCAAAAATAATTTTGGAATATGCTCCTCAAGAACCCACATATGACTGCGCTAAAATTATTTCCCAACTCTTTTCATTTCTCGTAGAAAAACCGAGGCGAATGTGGGCCACCTATATATATATATATATATATATATATATATATATATATATATATATATATATAATATATATATATATATAATTCAATTCAATTAGAAGACGATGCGAAGTCTGCATTCAAAAAGAGGGCGCGCAGTTTGAAAAATATTTGTAGTTTTAGTGTGTTTTTTTAAATTGATATTTTGTGTTCATATTTTTGTTCGTTTATAGAATTAGATGTTTACATACGTTTAAAAATTGATTTGCTGTTAGCTTTGTATAATTTTTTGATGATGTTATATTGTTTATTTTCATTTCATTTCAATTTGCATGTAAGGTTTATTGATAATTTTATATTCAATCTTTAGATTTTATAAGTTATTACCATTCCACAAGAACAACATTACAATTAAATTTATTTGAATTACAAAATGTCTCTAAAATACTTTACTGGAAATGAAATTTGTTTTTTGAGTAGAATATCTTCATTCAATTTCATATCTGGTTTTCTAAGCCAACTGTTATCCTTAATAAATATGCCAATTAAGAAAAACTTAAAAAAAATCAATATTAAAATAGCATAGAGGTGTTATATATTTTTAAAAAACAAAAAAAAAATGTCATTTAAAAATATCATAGCCAACTATGGTTTCCATGCAAGAAAATATAACTTTATGTCATATCTTTTTAAATTAAAGAGGTATTAAAAATATGAATGCACTAACGGATTTTACTTAAAAAAGTGCCTTAAGAATGTTTTGACAGTTTGTCGATACATTTAGAAGTAAATAAGTTATTTAGGTTTTTCAAAATCGCCATTTTTTCAATTTGGGCTAATTGCGCAATAACGATTAGAGATATCTTGATTATGACTATTGGATCTTAATTAACACCAAAGTCAAGTACAAGGACCCCATATTACTTTTTGTCTATCTGTAATAGAAAGGGTACTTCCCGTGAGACAACATCGAAAATGAACCACCCTGTACATAATGAGCCGATAATCTGTGTCGTTTTGATTTCAGAGGATGGAAACAGTGTTTTTTTGGAAAGCATAGATACATCCGGTCATCCCCATACAGCTAACTATCTTGCTGAGTTGGCTATTAACTTAATAAATAAGTGTAAAAATGAATATAACTGTAAAGTTACCAGTATTGTGACAGACAATGCGGCCAACATGGTCAGTATGAAAAAAAATTCCGAGTCGTTCAGTTATCCTATAATTACATATGGTTGTTCGGCGCACTTGCTTAGTTTGCTCTCCAAAGATTTAGAAGCATCACAGGTAAAGAAACATATAGTACAAATTGTGAAATACTCATTTGCCAAGTCCTTGGTATAAAGAAAAAGGATACAAGAAATTGGTCTTACTTCAAGATGTTCGACGGAATACACTTTCAGATTGTCTTGAGATCTATGTAAATGAATGGCCGAAATTGTTATTAATATGTGAAGAGCATAATGATCCAATGATTTAAAAAAAAGTTTCAGATTCTATATTACAAGGATGGCTCAAGATTTTCAACAATTGCTAAAACCAATTTCTATAGCACTTGTCGTAATACAACAAAAATGTGCATTTTTATCTTGAGCCGTTCGCACAGTGATAGAAATCTCAAGAAAATGTTCCAGAAATTAAGCACGTGCTGCCTATAGTGATTTCTGTTTTGTGTGCCTGTGCATCCTCTGCTGATATCGAGAGGATGTTTTCTACCTATGGATTCGTACATTCAGATATAAGCAACAGACTTGGCGGTGACAAAGCAGCTAAACTAGTATTTCTATTTAAGCATTATAACTAGAGCTCGGATTATATGCAAAATGCATATTCTATAATATAAATAAGTCATCAAAAATATTTTGTTTATACACGAATCGCATAATTTAAATTCGATTGACACCAACTTTATTTTATATATTTTGCATATTTACGTGATGTTGTGCACATTTTGTATATTTCACTCATTGCGTGCATTTACTGCATATTTTTTCAATTTAAATTTTTTTTATAATGAAAATGAAAAATTACATTTATTCTATACATTCGTGAAGTTTTTCGCCGTTTTTTTCTTCTTCCCATTTTAGAGATTCATTGGAATTATATTAAATTATGTGCATTCTTGCATATTTATTTATTTACAGGAAACTCATTAAAGTAGAATGCAATAAATCTTTCAGTTTCAAATTTCCAATAGGTTATTGTTCTGAGGGCCAATGGCAATAAGTTACTATTATTGTTCGTTTGACTAATTACATTTGTTATCCAAATTCCAAATAGCAATTTAATGAGATTATTTCTATGAATGGGTGAATAGACTTTAATGCTAATAAGCAATTGCAATATACCTAATGCTTATATCAAAAGTTTAAAGATGTTTTTTTTACCTACTCAAACAAATAAAATAAAAATGAAATTATATAAAACTATATATTAAAACAATCGGGTCATTTAGTTCACGCAGAGTGCGAGACAACCGCTTGACGGATTTCGACGATTTTTTTTTTTTGATATAAAGGTAAATTTGTGTAGAAAGAAATAACGGAGCCAGAATTTGATTGTAAGGTTTTAATTTTTTTACAAATTTGATTTAAATTTTGCAAAAGTCTAGCACCCGACGCTAACATTTTAAGTTTGTTTTCAAAGAAACAATTTCAAATTATATGTTTACCGCAAAATTTTGCGGGGGGAAAAGCTCGTTTCAATAATTTGTATTTCTTTAGTAGCTTTTTTTATGATCCTTTAGTTTAGAAATTTTCAAACTACTAATTATTAAGTACTATTAGTCGATAATTAAAATACCTCGATTACTAATAAATAGTAATAAAATAATCGATTATGTAAATGTCTCGATTATTCCCATCACTAATTCCTTCCCTTTGTTATCTTGACTAACTTGCTCAGAAATATTTCAAGCGTAAGTAAAATTTAGTGCATATGCTGCATATTTTTGTGCATATTTTACAGAATCAAGTGCATATTTTAAAGATTTTAGATGCATATATATGCGCATATTTTAACTAATTTTCGATCATATAAATCCGAGCTCTAATTATAACACTTAGGTTATAGACGTTCAGCAATATTTACTTTTTTAGATTAAAAACATTTTTTAATAGTTTAATTTTTGTAAAAAGCAGCTGAATGCAGAAAATATTACCACATAAAAACGCATCAAGGTTTTATTTTTTTATGAAAAACAAATACATTTTTAAGCCCCTTTTTTAAACCAAATTAATCACGATTTTTATTAAAAAAATCATGCTGATTAAAATCATGATTTAAATAATCTCAACCCTGATTTATTTAATGTTTTACCAAATAATACAAAAAGTATTAATTTGTTTCAATTCAAAATTGCTCTAAAAGCTTTCTAACAAACAAATGTCTTTTATTCACTGACTCTGTATTATAACCACGATCTAGCTTAGATTGATTATGTATAATTTTATTAATGTGTTCTTTCTAGGCAATTCGAATATGAAATAAAGTTATATCATTATTTTGTTGTCATTACATTAATAATTTCTGCGCTTATGTAATATACTACTGGTTAGAGACTAAATCCTCTAACGACGTACCTTTACCTTACATAATCTATTGCAAAATGACACGTATAAACGTCGTGTTCTCGCCACGTCAGATTTTTGGTATAGTGTTTGTTAAATGTAATTTAAGCACTCTTTGGATAATAACTTTTTTTTTAGAATGTTAAGACTAAACCAAATTTAATATATTGAGTAAAAGCTAATCTCTGTTACCAGTACCTTGGGAAGTTTACCCCAACTTCATCCAAAACAGCAAGAGTCACTAATTTGTGTAATAACAAAACACAAAAAAATGAATTTTCAATTCTTAATCTTTATCACACAAACAAGGAAATGAAGATATTATCCAACTTGTATTTTATGTAATTGAATATAACTAGACTCTATACTTTAGACATTGACGCTAATGATTTTATGTAATTAATATTAATTACGAACTAAGATTTGTTGACCTTCATGATTAAACTTGAGGAAATCGGAATGAAAATGCTACTAAATTAAACTGTGCGAGGAAATTGTGGGAAAACGGCTGATAAACTAAATCTGTGCGCAAAGAATGTGAACATCCGTGTAGCGATGCAAATACTTAATCTAACGACTACATCTCTATCACTTAATTTATAGTAAATAAGAAATAATGTTATAACTATTTCTGCACTAATTAATAATGCCATGCAAGAAAAACTCGGCCTTGTCCATATATGAAATGAAATTTCGCAACAAATCTTGTTAGGCTCTAATTCACAATTAAATGCCTTTAGTATTCATGGATAGAAAAACTGTGATACTTAATAGGCGTCTATTGAATAATCATTATATTAAATTTTATGTTTTAATTACAGAGTCCCCGACAAACAGACTCAGACTCAACAGATAGCCATAGTGATTCTGAGATACCACCAACACTAACGCCACCTACAAGATTATTTAATCATAATCATAATATGACAGCGATTGAAAGTGTAACTTCGATGACAACTTTAGCAAAAGCAGTAGCGGCACTTTCGGGAAATCCACCAGCAACACCAACACCACCTTTATCATTTTATAATCCAAACCTCATACCACCAAATTGGTATCTCCCAAATATGACACGAAGTTATCAACCTGATAGAATGGAGATAGAAAAAAGTGGTGAACAACCATTAGATCTCAGCTCAAAAGCGATGAGTAGTCCTATTGAAAATAAAACAGCATCGAATATGAGGTTACCCACGCTGGATAATAAACAAATTTTCAAGTAAGTTTGGGTGATTTCAATATTGATCTATGAGATTACCTTTAAATATTAGAGGTTAAAGCTTAGGTCAATTACTCTAGCAAAAATTATTTTATAAACATAGACAATTTTTCTACTTTTTTATATTTATAAATGATAAGCTAGTGAAGTTCAAACAAAGAACTTTTGAAAAGTTCCATTAAAAACAAAAGAGGTCATAATGAATGTATAAAGGATTTGTGTTAATTCTCTTAATATAACCAAATGCATTTTATTTTTCTGTGAAACAAATAATTTTATCGGTCAAATGATGAGTTTATCTATATTCAACCAGGCCATTCTGATTCGTGGTTGATCGTAAATCATTTTTTTTTTCATAAAGGAAAAAGTATTCGTCTATTTTTATATTATCTTCATAAATATTGCAAAATCGCTTGAATGAAAAAAGTAGGGTATCGTTACATTGTGTTTTTTAAAAATTTCCGGCATGTGGTTAAAATCACCAAATTAGACACCCATTCACCTTTTTCCACTTCTGCTTTAACTTGAAACACTCATAATATTTGCGGCGGTAAATTCTAAATTCGATTAAATATTTTTTACATTAAATTGTTATCTGTATATTAAGAATGAGGTCATTTACTTTTATGCATTTGTTTTTTTTTTGCTTGTGTGCAAGACGTTTGGGTACGCAAAAGACGTTAACGAATTAAGGCGTAAGTACTCTTGTATTTATATAATTAAAAAGATAAAGAATGTGAAAATATATGAATTATGTGCTTATCGCATGTATTTAATTAGTTTGGGTTTCTAAAAAACACTTATCATAATAAATTTGTTAGTGTGGTAGGTCGGTGTCTTCTTATCAAAAAAAAAATAATATTTGGACCAGACGTGAGCAATCAGAATGTTCACAAACAACACTGATAAGGTAAATTTTTGTTGGTTTACTAAACTTGACCTTGGTTTTTAATTTGATAAAAATTTGGTTATTGCGTACTTAGTGTATAAATACGGTCGCAAATAACAGAAAATTGATGTCAGTGAATTTTTTAACGCATATACCTAAACATTTCTATTTAGGACAAGGGCAAACTATGTATTAACTGCATTATCAATCCTTTAATTTATGCAATTTTAATTGCCTTCTTTTAAACTGTTTCAAAGTCTAAACTTAACCAAAAGCGATACGGTATTAAATTTAGACATTATCAAATACCACCTCAATTTTAATACACATCAGAATTTCAATTTGTATTTAATTATTAAAATTGAATGTACAACAGAAGATAAACTTTGACACTTTAGAAACAAAGTCACGTCTGCTAAGAATGAATCTATATCCTTTTAGGTTGATGTCTCATTGGTTCTGTTTTAGTGATTAATTTTACGCAATCAAAGAATTGGCAAAAAACAAGTTTTGGGAAATGTTCTGAAAATGACTTAATATGGTAATTGTGACTTGGAACAATTAATTGAGGCAAGAGAGTTTTAGTCATTATTCCACCACGAGTCGCCACTGGTTTTCCAAAGTTTTAACACAGAATAGACGAATAGTTACTCCAGCGGTATTAGCTATCTATTTTTGTCCTTTATGGTCAAGGTACTATAAAATAACATACCTAAGGCGATTCAACTAAAGGACCCTGCACACCTCTCATGGGTTTTAGACCACAGGCAAATTTAGTGAAATTTTAATATGTTATAGACTAAAACTATGTGAACAATATTTGTCATTCGACCAACTTAATATAATGGCTAGTTTTTGATATACAGGGCGTTAAAGTAATAGTGCCTAATAAGAATAATGGCTGTTCAGAGGGTTTTAACATTGATATACGCAAGTGTTACCATTACATATTATACTTTTTTATAATTTTTATTATTCTGTACTTTCTAACATTTTATACAGGGTGTTTCAACATAAATTAGTATTAAATATGATTATTTACATGATAAAAAGTGGAACTTATACATAAAATAAACAACCTAATATTTACATGATTTATATACAAGAAACGGAACATTTAGACGGCAGCATGTCTTGAGTAGCGGCTAGCACTTTGGTTTGCGGTAGCCTAACTTCTTCGTGCCTTGCATAGCCCAAAAACCAAATAACTACTGCTAAGGTAAATGCACCAGCTATCGACATTACAGTCAATAGTTTCATACTTCAACTACAACCACATTATAATTCTAGTTCGAATGGCGTATTATTAATAATATTTACATACATTGGACCTTATATAACACCTAGGTAAGCAAAAATTGTTGTTTTTTTAAACCTCTTTGATAAAATGATTATATAAATAAATCACCTCAGATACACCAGTTATCGACACCGAAAAATTGTCGTTGACTAGTTATCGACACCTGTAGGCACCATTTATCGACAATTGGAAAAAAGGAAAGACTTCTTAAAAAAGCGTATTAACGGTTTAATTATAATATCATATAAATATGGTAACTAAGAATGTATCCATAAATAATAAAAAAAAATTAAACAAATCTTTAACTCTTAATTAAAAAATAACACATCTTTGATAAAACTATTTATACAGAACAATATTTTGACATTTCAGGTACTTCGTATACTCCACGTTTATTGATTTGTTTTGGAGTAACAATATCGCACATAATGTCTTTAGGTTTATAGTCCAAAATGTCATCTTCCTTAGGCCACTTCCAATTTTTTCCACTCTTGGACATTGCTTTGATTGTATATAGGTCTTTTCGGGTATTTATAATTAACCCAGGAAAATATTCTCCTTCGTACTCAATTATTACATAAACCCCAATTGTTAACTGTTTCTCTTGTCTGTTTTCTTTATCGATTTCCCCTTTTCCTTTCTTACACTTCAGTGCTCTTGCTAATTTTCGATCTTCTTGCTCTTTCTTTTCTTGTTTTCTTCTTTGGTGGTCTTGCCATTTTGAACACGTCACTACTGCCGGTAATTTTTCTTTCGGTTGTTTAACATCTTTTTTGTTTGCTGCCGAAGATGGCCAAAATAAAGCTTTTTTAAATGGCGTTGGAATGTTATCTTCGCCAGATATTCTTTTGAGCGGTGTTGTTTCAAATGCCTCACTAATATTAAAATTTTTAGGTTCTAATTCTTTTTCGACCACTTTAGTTGCAATTTGTTCTCTTTTTTCAACATCTGGTGTCTTGTCGTTGGATTGTGATTTTTCGGTTTCTACAAGGACTACTGTATTGTGTTCGAGCGTTTGAGTTGCTAGTCCGTCATTTAAGAACCTTTGATTATTTTCATCTTCATTTAACTATAGATCTATATGTAAATCCTCTGCAGTCACATTCAGTAGAGATGAATCAAAACTGCTTAGAGTTAGATGTGAAACATCCCCTTCTTTTGGTTTATCGGTTATGGTTGATCTTAGAGAGTCATCTGTTGGTACTGTTATAAGTATCGGTGCTTCAGAAAAGTGTTCGGTTTGCATGATATCGTGTGTAGGGTTTGCCATCTCATCTGTGGAAAATGTAATAAGAATAGGTGCTTTAGTAGTATTTGTAACTGACACATGTTGATTTTTATTATGAGAAACTTGATGATGCAGTTGTTTCCAAAATATGAACAAACTTTTATCTTCCAATGGACCTGTATGTTCTGAACCCATATTCTGAAAAATGTGTAATTTGTCAGAATTTTTGAATTCAAAATAATCCAAAATATGTTGAACATTCCATTTGTTTACTTCTTTATCGATTGCTGTTTCTGCAGGAGTATAGTTGTTAATTTTTTGACAAAATTTATCAAATTTAATATTATTTGGATCAAAAGGACACAACCCACATGATTTGAACCCATTCTTTAAAATATCTGGAGTGGTTTTCAGATTTTCCAGAACTTTTTTTAAAAGCGGGGCAAAATCTTTTTTTCTGAACCTGCCTGCTTGATGTTCTAATCTCCAGGCTAAGACAGCGTTCCTCCACTCTAGTTTTAATGGTTTGAATAATGCCACATCGAGGGGTTGCATGATGTGTGTGGCATTAGGAACAAGGCTAATCAAAATAATTCCGTTTTGAGAACAAAATTCACTGAGAGGCAATGTCAAGTGGGAGCTGTGACATCAACAAAAAGTACTACTGGTAAGATCACTTTATTTTCTGTTAACCATGGGAAAAACACGTTGGCTATGTATTCGAAAATGATTCAGCCGTCATCCAGCCGGAATCGAGTGACCGACTGCCCAATTGAAGGCACTTTTGCAATTATATACTGTGGTAACCTTTGTAGGCAAACATAATCATTGGGCTTGGTAATTGGACCTGCTGCGTTGGACATTATTAAAGTTGTAATACACACCTTTTCATCGTTATTAATAAAGGAGTAGATAGCTTTGTCACCTTTTTTAACTAGAACTTTTTCTCCTTTTGGGCTAAGAAAAAATCCAGATTCATCGCAATTATATATCCGTCTTGGGTCATTCCAAATTTCAGTAAAATTGTTCTCCTTCGCATATTGTTCAATTTCGGAAAACCAACGCCGAATTTGTTCTTCTGATACGGATGATCTAGCTTTAGTCAGATTCTGTGCTACTCTTTGTGAAACTTCAGGATGACGTTTCAAAAATAATTCATACCATTTTTTGCCTGGTTTTCCGTCAGTAAATGGAGTTGTTCGTTTCATTTGCTTGACAAGGAGTTGTACACTTTCTAAAAGTATTTCTTTGGTGATAGGAAACCCACGCTTAGCAATGTGAAACATCCATTTAACAAGCACTGCTTCTTCATTTTGTGTTAATACTGGCTCAGGCCCAATTTTTCTTTGTAAAGGAACCCTTCCTTTAACTTTATTCAACAAAGTCGTTCTTGGTACACCAAACTGTTTGGATGCTGTTAACGCTGGCATTCCATTTTTTACAGCATCTACTGCATTCGTCATGCTTTGCTCCAAATACTGCAGTCTCTTGGACATGGTTGAATGACGATTTTACGTTACGTGTGAATTCTGAAATTAAAATAAATGCTAACGTCACAACTAACTTTTATTACTTTAGCATTATTTCAGCTTAAAGTAAGTAAGTAAGTAGTAAGTAAGTAACATATTAGTTTGTAATGTCGATACTTACATTACATGTCGATATTAAAACTTGCCTTATTTTCACTATCAACACGTATATATTTGCATCAATCACCGACATTCACTGGCACCAATCATCGCCATCAATAAATATTATACTATAAAATTTTTATTTATAAAAAATTGCGATGTCGATAATTGGTAAACAAAATAATTATTACAATTTTTTTCTAAGGGTAGTCAGAACAAATCTGAATAAATATATCTCTTCAATATAAATCGTTTTAAAAATTACCCTCTATAAACCCAGATATCGACATACTATGTCGATATTTAGAAATACTCTGCTCCAACTATCGACATCTGCTTGCCCCAATCATCGACACCTACTTATACCAATCATCGCCATCAATAAACATTGTTCTAGCAAATTGTTATTTATAAAAATTTGCGATGTCGATAATTGGCAAACAAAATAATTATTACAATTTTATTCCAAGGCTCGTCAGAACAAATCTGAAATAAATATATCTCTTCAATATAAATCGCTTTAAAAATTACCCTCGATAAACCCAGATATCGACATACTATGTCGATATTTAGAAATACTCTGGTCCAACTATCGACACCTACTTGCCCCAATCATCGATACCTACTTAACCAATCATCGACATCAATAAATATGATTCTAGTAAATTGTTATTAACATGAAATCGCAGTGTCGATAATTGGTAAACAAATTGATTATTACAATTTTATTCTAAGGGTAGTCAGAACAAATATGAAATACGTATATCTCTTGAAAATTAATCGGTTTGAAATTACCCTCCCTAAACCTAATGATCGACATATATGTCGATATTTAGAAATAACATCCAATTGAGTGACCAGATATCGACACCTATTTTTTTCATAAAAATTGGCTTATATTTATTATGATGTTCCCAAACTAATAGCCAATTATCATTAATAGTTAATTCTAGCAAGGAAATTAATTCAAAAACGTCAACATAAATATAAAAATAAGGCAGAACGTAAATACACTTGCTTACCTAAATCACTAAGACAACAATCTGCTTCGTTAGAATGCTGGCACTCGACTGAATAAAATAGTTTTTGTAGCAACTGATACAGGTGAATTTTACGGCGGGAATTTTGAACGAAACTAGAATTATTAATTCATCGATCCCTTGAAAATTAATATTCTTAGCATCGGTGTAAACCTTATTATATCCAAATAAACTAAAAAGTGGCGATAGCTGGTGCGGTGTCGATATCTGGGGATTTTACCTTATATGTGCACATATTCCTATAGTTCGCGCTCCTGTTTTGCATTGGCAATAGTAGCCAAATATAGGACCATCTTCTTGTTCAGCATCATTATCAGGAACAGGGTTATAGCTAATTATTATTTAGTATTTAATTTGATTTCTATGTCTAGATCTAATTCAAGCCAGACGAGATTTAATTCGTTGAACGCCGTATCAGTTTCGAAAAAGTGGTTGCCCAGTTGGTGATTGTTATCCTGTATGTAAGAAGGTGGAAAGTTCCGTAAGTTATGCGTCTTAATTGAGCTATATTTAGAACTGGAAAATTTTCTAATTGGTTTTCTTCTAAACGTGCCCATCTGCCGTGCCGCCTCAACAAGCCTTCATTTTCCGCTCTAGCTTATACATGATTAGGTTCGTTTACCATTTGAAGCATTTCTTCATTTGGTTCTTCCACATGTAATGGTGGATGGTAGCGGTTTATTAGGGCACAGGCAACACGGAAAAATGTCCGCAAATTGTGTATTTGGGCAATTAAAAAGCAGTTACGAAAAATTTCAAATATTGACTGAACGTGTCCGTTTCGAGCTTTTACTACCCACCTTTGCTTAGTAATAATTCTGCTAGCGTTGGCTTCTACAGTTGGCAATTGACGTCTACCTTCTAGCGCTGGTGGAATTTGCACAGATATGCCAATATTATTTAAAAATTCTCGAGCATCTCGGTAGCCTCCATCCACAATCACAACATCGCCAGGTTGCAGCCAGTGTCTTAGTTCTTGATCCTGATTATATTGGTATCTTAATATACTCGCATCATTATTTCTTGGGCCGGAAAAGTATGGACCATGAACATCCAAAATATATCCATCTGGAGCAACAACTAGCACTGGCTTAACAAGATGGCAATGTTTGTGAACTGAATAGGACTGCCTGAGGGTCTGAAAATTTTTGCTGCGCTCTATATTAACATAAGTGGCATCGATACATATAATGGCTTTTGGGTTTTCAGGTTCCTCATTAAATAACTCATTTGCAAATCTGGTAACGTATTCAGCAATAAATTGGTTACGGTTTATGTGACGAGGTCCTAAATTCTGGGGCACAAAATTATTGGATAATGATTCCTTAACTTTTTGAATTGCCAATGAGACACCCTGTCTGCTACCATAAGAAAACATCACCGCTAAAAACGTGTCTGAAAGTCCTTGACGTAATTTACATAAAAAACACAGTAAATCTTTTTTTTTAACTTCTCTCCTTCTTCCGTAAATATTAACATTCGCACAAAGGTTGAACCATTCCCGAAATTGATCCCTGTTTAAGGATGACAGCGCACTTAGCTCCTCATCACTGAAATTGTTTTCATCCGAAAAAGTTTTATTTTGTGTTACTTTCTCGTATTGTTGTCAACAACTAATCCAACTCTGCCCCTTTTAAATTGTATGGCTTTTTAATGGACCTTATACCATTTTCTAATGGAAAAAGTAATAAACCATTCGCATCAAGATGGACAGGACAAACCTTACAAATACGAGGTATGTATACTCCCTTTCGCATAAAAATATTTGTCCTTACCTGTCCTGATAAATGTTAAATATTTGCAGCATTATTGCATATTAAACAATGATTAGCACTATATTTTAGAGGAAACTTCATAATTGTTGGATCTGGATCATTTTCATAGACCTGAATTTTTATTAAAACACAATGTTAGAAAGTACAGAATAATGAAAAATTACTAAATAGTATAATATGTAATTGTAACACTTGTGTATATCCATGCTAAAACTCACTGAAAAGCCATAATGCTTATTAGGCACTACCACTTTAACGCCCTGTATATCAAAAACTAGCCATTAGATTAAGTTGGTCCAATGACAAATATTGTTCAGATAGTTTTAGTCTATAACATACTAAAATTTCATTAAATTTGACTGTGGTCTAAAAACCCATAAGAGGTGTGCAGGGTCCTTTAACTGAATTGTTACTTCAAGGCAAGTAAAAATGTAATTTTTTAATAACTGCCCTTATATAAACAAACCATTAATCAACCAACGTATCGCATCGATGGAATGAGGAGCGAAGACGGTTAATATGAACGTATTTTCAATTTGTAAAATTAGGCTTAGCGAACTTGCAAGCTTGGTCCAATAAATATCTTGTATTACCTAGACATGATTTAGTAGTGGGTTAATTTACAAAAAATTAGAAAACCGTATATTACGTTTGCACCAAAATAGGCAAGCAATACTTACCCTTTAGTATGACCTAAGATCTATGAAAACGCTTATTAAGACAATAGTTGTGATGGGCACTAAACAAGTAACCAGTAAGACAAATAGTTTTCTTGTCTGTTTTATTTTCAATTGTGAATTTTGAATTTGTGAAGTTGCACAAAAACACATGTTCCTGTTTCTATTCATTTATATATCAATTAATTAACTATCCATAATGTCGTTTTATATTCATTTCAAAATAATGGAAAAGCACAATGAAATGTTTTTAATATTCATTGTATATCTAACATTTTGTTAACATAAATTATGTGCACCACGTAAACCGAGAAAGATTGTTATAATGGTTAACGGCTGTATATGAAAGTTGAAAAGGTAAAAAGAAGTGGTTTAAAGAACGTAGTCATTGATTCTTACCTTGCTTTGCACTAATGGCAGACAGCTAGGAAAGGAAAGATAATTAGGTAATGAGGAAAGGAAGGGAGAAGGTAATTAAAAACTAAAACAGAACTTGTTCTACTTTCAACTATAAAAAAGGGATATGCATAGTGTTTACCTCATTCGCTGATCCAGAAAAGGTAGATAGATAAACTAACAATGTCGATTCTTACAAGAATAAAAACTTTCATGGCTTTCGCCCATGATTATATATTTCTGTTTTAATTCCCGGGCCAATTAAATTAATTCACGGGTTTTAATTGCATTTTAAGGACATTTGGAATTTTTCATTTCGTTAAAGGTTTTGTAATTACGATTTCCGTTTCAATTCTCTTAATAGCATTTTAATAACTACTTCAATTGACAGATCAGTTAGATCAATCAATAAATTAGAGCTCGTAGTTTGATCTCTTACTTACTTGCTAATCACTATTTACCCTTTAATTGTCAATTTCCAAGATCAATTAAGATTAAGTTGAGGTTTCAAAATTTAATTTATCAAGTCAGTGCTGCGAGTCGCACGAATCAATAGATTCTTGGCCCAGGATCTTGGTGTAGTATTTAAGACCATGAATCTTGAAATTGGTCCAGCACCGTTTGCCCTTTTGGGGCGATCTTGAATCTACAGTTTGGACCAGCATCCTGGATCAGTATCATAAAATAAGGTACTTTTAGTATCCTCATCTTATTCAGGCATGTTCTGCCAATATTTTGGGAATGAGGATCTTCTAGCAGGATTTTCAAACTGATTTCAACATCTTGAAATATGATCCTTTTGGCGCAATACAACATTTTGGTCCTGCATTTTGAAACAGGTTTCGACATATTGGCATATTTAAAGCTGGTGAAGGATCATGAAATTAATCTAGATTTTAAATTTTGGACCAATAAGTGGATATAATTTATTTTTCTTACTAAATTCCATAGCTTACTTTAAATATTTGGGAAACAAGGCGACATTCTTTAATTACACCAAAGCTAAAGTTTGTACTTGTGAGGTCATATTCATGATTTCTAATGAGTTTTGTCACATTCTTTAATTACGCCAAGGTGAAATCTTGTACATAAGGACATATTAAGGATTACGCAAAATTTTCTAATGAAATGTAAAAATAAGCATTTTTTAAACTTTTTAAATTACAGTTATTGAAAAATTACAAATTCCGTGTTCAAGTATTTAGCAACATTTGTCGATTACCTTAAAAAATTGTAAAGTGCTTTTTGGTAAAGTTACAACTTACAACTCCATCTTGTGATATAAAAAGCCAGTTATCTGGCGAAACATTTTCAAAATTAGTTTACTTGCATCTAGAAAATTAGAAAAGCCCCTAATTAAAAAGTTAGCCAAAACAACACCACCACAGAAAAAAAAGTTACTCGACAAACATGCAGATGTCAATAAATACAACAAACACGCAACACAAGACAACACAACACACACACACGCGCGCGCGCGCATGCACACACATAAACACACATACAATCACACACACATACACACATACACACACACACACACACACACACACACACACACATACACATACAATACACATACACATACACATACACATACACATACACATACACATACACATACACATACACATACACATACACATACACATACACATACAACATACACATACACATACACATACACATACACATACACATACACATACATACATACACATACTACATACACATACACACACCACACACACGCGCACACACACACACATACACATACATAATATACATACATAATCATACATACATACATACATACATACGTACATACATACATACATACATACATACATACATACATACATACATACATACACACACCACACCACGCACGCACGCGCCAACGCAAATACACACACGACACCACACACACACACACACACACACACACACACACACACGCACACACACGTCAACACGCATCACGCATCACATACACACCACGACACACACACACACACACACACACACAGCACAACACACGAACACACCACACACACGCACACAGCAGCACACACAGCACACACACGCACACACACGCACACACACGCAGCACGCACACGCACAACACGCACAACACGCACACGCGCCACACGCGCACACACGCACACACACGCACACGCACGCACACACACGCAGAGACACGCAGAGGTACGCAGAGACACGCAGAGTAACGCAGAGACAGCAGACACGCACACACGCAGCCTCCGACGTTTCTACAAAGCACTTACCTAAACGCATACGCACGCACGTCGCGCGTTCTGATAATGTGCTGTACAAGTGCAACTACTGCCACAAAATTCTAATTTTCTAAAACATCTTTTATCTCTTATAACATTACGTTATAGCTTATTTCCACGTTTATAGATGTTTTCTCTATTCATTAATTTGATAGTTGGCTTTTAATACACATCTATTTCCTTTATTTCCATTTTCACCTATATGAAGTTTAAGTTTAAAATACTTTTAAAAATGCCTTCACAAAAATAATAAACTAGGTGAAGGCTAGTGCATTACAGGACTTTCTTGCAAAATACTAAAAATATATGGCGTATTTTTATATCTTCGAAATATTTAATGAAAACCAAAAACTGACCCTAATCCCCTCCCACTTCTCCGAGACATCCAGACATCATGGCCGATATTGATGAAACTTGGCCAAAAGTTGTAAAATGATCTAATAAGTCGATTTAGCAATAGTGAAAAAAAAGTCGCTTTCATAACCTTCTATACCTACATATGTATATGAAAGTTATCTTTCAAGATAACTGTGGACTGTTTCATATCATTTTAAAGCAAATTTCGCTCCCTTTCAAATAAAGTAATAGTATGTGTATGTTATACCAGCAATACGAGGAATGTTTTCAATTTCCGGAAAAACCGGAAGTCGTTTTTTCATCAGGATAATATCATTTCATTAGCGGAAATGAACAAAGTTTATTTCCAAAATCCCAAGTTTGTAACCAAAATAGTTATAACAATGTCAATATTAAATATTTGATAATTCATATCTCTTATACTAGTAGCTTTAGAAGAAGCAAGTTAGTTGCATTCATAAGAATGGCTGGTTACCTACAAAATATAAAAAAAACAAAAAAAAATGCTTGGAGAGATTTTTGAATAATTCCTTAAGTTTGACCCCTTAAATATAGGCAAATTTATATCAATTTATTACGTAAAGAAATCTCTTTAAAGAACCTTTACTTAACTACGCATATCTATTTCCAATTCTTTTATATCTTGAACGGTATCGAAAATATAAATTTCTACAAAAAAAAATATATATGTGACTGTAACTGCGGCCATATTCAATCTTGAAAGTTTTAAAAAATGGCATTTCATGCGATTTATTGATGACCTGAATTTCAATCTTCTATATTAAAATTTGAAAATTTACCCCCAAAATAACACCCTTATTTTCACCCCCTGTATTGCGTTTAAAAGCTTGTTTTGTCGACATAATTGTCTCGTAGGCCTTCATTTCAAATTTCATGAAAATCGTCCGTATAGTTTCGGCTGGCGAGTAACCACAGACTCACACACACGCGCGCGCGCACACACACACGCACACACGCACGCACGTACGTGCCCACGTACGCACCCACGCACGCACGCACCCACGCACGCACCCACCCACCCACACACACACGCACACTGGCATTTTGAAAAATTTTCTAAAATTTATTTTTCCTGGTTCAGGGAGTCGTAAAACATCAAAATAACGCGACTTATTTTTGTCGATGTTTTTTCGACCGCAATGCTTTCTTGTTTAGCAAGAAAGTAAAAATGTAGGTACTGTACGTTCTCTTGGTTATATAATACGTAAGTGCTATTAACGTTTTTTTAATGTTTATTGTCCTAAGGCGCCTCCTAGCTGGGGAGGGGGGGGGGGGGCAATACAGTCATTTTCACGCCACACTATGACCTAAAGTCTATGATGATAACGACATTTATTATGTATTTGAACACATTTAATGTTAAGTATAATTTAATTTTTACGGTGAATATGAGCATTAGCATAAGCATAATTGGTAAGATAAACAGAATAGTTTTCTTTTAATTATTCATTATCCCTTCCCTTCCTTTCCTCATTTACAAATGCTAGTTGTGCCGTCTACCATCGTTGTAAATTAAACTTACAATTAATTATTACTTTCATTAATCCGATTACCTTGAGTAACTTTTCAATGAATATTAAAATATTTAATTGTGGACTCTCCTTACCTTTTAATCAGCATAAAACGATATTTAAATAAATAGAAATAGGAACGCACTTTTTGTACAACCCACACATGTAAAATTTACAATTGAAGATAAAATAGAAAATTAAAAAAAATTTATTAAAAGTTTTGTTATGAACGAATAAGTTCAAAAGTAAATATGTAATTAAAAATTATTACTAATGTTATTAAATACATAAATAAAAAGTTTACCACGAGTAGGATTTGAACCTACGACATGTACTTTGCTAGAGTACCGCTCTAACCAACTGAGCTATCGAGATACAAGCCCTAATCGATGTAAATTTTGTCTTTATGTATGTAGAACTGATGTAAATTCTAAATGTAGTATAAAATGAATAATTTAAAAAAAATTTGTTTAAGGGGAAACGCATCTATTTTGTCGCTAATTATTAACGCCCTCAATTGATCATTTACATTATCCAAGTGAATTTAAATAAATTATTGGTCTAATGCTGGTTATGTAGTTTTCCCAAATTTTAGTACTTATACCTACTACTACATTATAGACGAGTCATACAAGAGTGCATGTTTCTCAATATCAGTGATTATCATTTAACAAAGGAACCTTGCCAATTAGATAAGCTACTTTTACATTCGGGAAAAATAACCCTTCCTTCCTTACTTGGAAATCTTTAAACATCGTCTACCATTGATGTGATTTTAACAGGGTGCCCTTAAAAAATGATTCATAATACAAGTATATTGATTGAAAGCAATAAGTACTACTGATTTGATTTTGTTCATTTTAATATCCGGTTATTGATTATATACCTGAATACCCGCAAATAGTACCTACGGTGTGAACTGCGTCCCTAAATACGTTTGCACCTCAAATAATGACCTATTTGCCCTAATATAGTAATCTGCCACTGGTACAATCCCCATGATTAATAGTTAATTTTTTTATAACTGCACATTTTGGTTAAATATTTTGAATTAATTCATATTCATGAATTTCTTGGTATAGTTAAAATATCCTGTGCGAAACACGTGGTGAGACTACTTCCATATATAACTGTGAAATGGGACATAATCGAAATTGGTAAAAAAATCGAACAATAATAATGAGAGGAAAAAAAACAAAAAATATATGGTTGGTTTGTATATAAGCCCCTTTAAGAGATGGTCAGACGATCCCCACAGTATATGAGAAAATTTATTGGTCCAAAATATTAACCAAAACCAAATTTCGACTCGTCTACTTATTCGTAAATACTTTCATGAAACCAAATAATTAGGGTTGGCATCGGCCCCCTTAGAGGTGTTTAGGGTACTCAATCTGGTGAGATGTTTGGTGTAGTTATCTGGTTAGATATTTTAAATCAACGAACACTAATCGTATATGTTTTTACCATACAGTAAGAACCAAGTTTCCTCTCTATTTGCATCACAAAGTTAATTTCAAGACGATGTACATCATTTAAATTTAAGACGAAATTTCTACTTACTACGAATATTCATCACCATGAATATCATCAACCATGTTTTAGTGACAACATAACCACAATGTATAATTAGATTCCTAGTCACGTAAAATATTTAATTGGCGGGACCGTAATTACACAGAATTATTAAATTTTGAAAATTGGTAATCAAAATCGAACATTTTGTAAACCAGTATTTAAAAGAAAATTCTTAACAAAGTAATTAATTAACTGGACGGCAATTAAAAAAACACCACTTAAAATAAAAAGTTCTGCCATTACATTTTTTTACCTCAATTAACGTTCCTGCTGCGATTAAAAATTAATGAAACAAATTGTATTAGGCCTGGTTATATATAAAACATGTATTAAGTTGTTCAATAGCACCATCTTGTTCATATCCAATATTTACATTTGGAAATACTACAAGCAACACAAAAAAAACCTCTAGGTGAACTACCAAAATGGAAGTACCTGGTATCAACAAAATGGTGCTCCTGTTCACAATGCCAGATTAGTAGTTGATTATTTAAATAATCGTTTTAACAATATATATATATATATATATATATATATATATATATATATATATATATATATATATATATATATATATAAGAGGGTGGATTTCTTGGGGACGTTCCCTATCATCGATAGTTTGTAGTTTGTCTGTGAAATGTTTTAGGTTGATAGTAAGAATAAACTGCAGGACGTTTGTACGCTAGTTATTGTGTGAGAATAGTAGTAGAATTTTTTTTTAATTTTTATATACAGGGTGACATAGAAAAAGTGCTATGCATAGTGCCACGCGATAGAGGACACTAAAATAAGAAAAAAAGTTCCTATGAACTTAGGTCCGCAATGCCTTCGTTTAAAAGATATAGGGTGTTGAAGTTTAATTGTTTTTTGTTTTTTTTAATATCTTTTTACAATGATGTAATAAGCGGACGAAATTTTGTATACAGGGGCTTTTTATCACGCAGAATTCAAATATGACCTTAGTTCTTTTATTACTGATAGAGGGCGCCACATACAAGTTTCGATCTTGTTTGAATCGGTCCTAACTTTTTTGGCTTACACCGTATGTCATTTTCGACTAGAAAAATTTGTTTTCCCATCTTTTCTGCTTCAGACAGGTATACCTTATTGAAGTCGCTAGGACCAACGGTTTACGAGAAAAATGGATCCGATGCATGCAAATTATCCAAAAGCGCCAAAGTAACTTATTTGCAAAACCGTAATTATGTGAGCAGGTATAATTGACAATTACTTAATTGGCCCATTTCAATTGCCCAATCGATTGACAGGTGAACTGTCGAAATTTCTTGGAGAATGAACTAAATGCGTTATTAGAGGATGTTCCATTGGCTATTATTGGTAGAATGCGTTATATGCATGATGGCGCGCCAGCTCACTTTTCTCGATTGGCAAGGGAATTTTTGGATAGGAGTTTTGGAAATACGTGGATTGGTCGAGGGGGACCTGTACCCTGGCCAGCTCGTAGTCCCGACCCTAATCCACTGGATCTGCATTTTTGGGATTCATGAAAAATGATGTTTATTCTGTAGAAATACATAATAAAGAGCAACTATGGATACGAATTATGGAATCCGCAGATAGATTCCATAATAACCCAGGAATATTTCAAAGATGCCAACAATCCTTACGAAGAAGAATTGAAAAATGTATTCAAGTACAAGGACAACAATTTGAACATCTTCTAAAAATTTTTAGTTACTGCCCTTCATTGTTGCTATTAAAATTTAATTGTTGAAGTGTTATGTCATTGTTTTTGCAAATAAGTTACTTTGGCGCTTTTGGATAATTTGCATGCATCGGATGCATTTTTCTGGTAAACCGTTGGTCCTAGCGACTGCAATAAGATATACCTTTCTGAAGCAGAGAAGATGGGAAAACAAATTTTTCCAGTCGAAAATGACATACAGTGTAAGGCAAAAAAGTTAGGACCGATTCAAACAAGATGGAAACCTGTATGTGGCGCCCTCTATCAGTAATAAAAGAACTAAGGCCGTATTTGAATTCTGCGTGATAAAAAGCCCCTGTATAAAAAATTTCGCTCGCTTATTACATCATTGTAAAAAGATAAAAAAAAAACAAAAAAATAATTGCGGACCTAAGTTCATAGGAATATTTTTTCTTATTTTAGTGTCCTCTATCGCGTGGCACTATGCATGGCACTTTTTTCTATGTCACCCTGTATATATATATATATATATATATATATATATATATATATATATATATATATATATATATATATATATAAGAATTTATATCTGATATAATTCAAAGTTTATTAGGTTAATCTAAAAAATATTTTTTTTTGTAAAATTAACGCACTTTGCTCTTGGGCTTTGCACCTATTCCGAAGTCGATCGAAGAACACACACTGTGTATTTATGGATAAAATAATTAAATTAAAATGTAAGAAATGAAGAAAATTATTTTAAGTCTTAATGTTGCCTAAAAAACTTATTAACAGACGTTCAGAATTGAAAAAGTAGACCTGAGTGTAATAAAATTATCAAATTAGCAATAACCGACCCGATGGTTGTTCCAAAAAATAAAAAGTAAAATTTTATAAATCAGTAGCTTAAAAAGAAATAATTGATGGATGGCAATAAAAACGATTGAATCTTCACACTGTTGTATTTACCTTAATTATTCTTTAATCGGTTTCAAACTTTGGTAAAACGTTAGAAAGTTTTTAGCAAACTTTCAGAATCGAAACAATTACAAGAAAATTAGTTTAAATAATTAGTGATCAAAAGCGATTTTAAAAAATAATTAATTGGTCGGACGGCATTTACACAAAATAAAAAGCAAATTTTATAAACTGTCTCATAGGATGGTTAACAAATGAAACAAAACCAAGTTTATAAATTGATGATTACAAGGAAATTCTTAAAAAGAAATCATCCAGACTGGGGAGTTGAGGGTGTCAACCGACATGCTTATTAGCCCTGTACTCTTACAAACGCCAAGTTTGGAGACTTTTTAGGCCGCCCAGCTTGGAATTGAAACAGGAACTGGTTTGCGTAATTTTATGGGTAACTCAGTATGCAACCACTGCGCTAAGTCGGTAACTTTTATCATTAAAATACTAATTTGAACTCACTTAATCCACTAGTTTGCAAGTTAATTCAAAAAACGAAACGTTGGGGTTGGGTTATATCAGAGCTTTCTTATGGAATGTTTACGATAATCCAAGAATTTGTGGAATGATTTCTTGCACTAAAATACCAATACTGGCCAATCTTGAACAAATTGACCAAATTATTGGAAAATAAATGCAAAAAACAAAAAAAAGGGTTGGTTGCATCACAACCCGAAGCACTTCTTGACTATATTTTAACTCAACTGATGGCACTTTTACAAGAATAAACTTTAAGAAAGCTAAACAAAGAACTGTGAGCCTCCTTAAGGGAGTTTCCAAAATTAGTGGCACGTTTTCTTGCCTCAAAATACTAATCCAACTCAGTTGATTCATTATTTCAAAAACGAATTAAAAAAAAACTTAAAAAATGAAGGTTGGTGGATAAGTACCATCCCTGTGGTGGTTAGATTTTTATCAACGCAATAGGTTTCTTTTTCGAACCGAACAGACCCGTAACCAAAATATTGTTTGACTTTTCAGAATAAGGAAGAAAAAGAAGCGGGAACAAAAGGTGTAGATTCAAAATGTTCGTTTCAAACCTATCGCAAGACCCATTATTATGTGTTGCAAGCACATTATGGGAATGTCTTGTCTGTCCGCGAAATTTGCTCAGGACACTAATAAGGCTACTAATTTGATTGACTTGGAAGTCATCTATCAAAATCAAAAGTTAAAAAAACGCTTACAGATGCACGTTACTTGCGAACGATTGTACGTAGAAATACGCGGTTTTTTGGTGCATTTTACAACGTGTTGAACTGATGCCCAATAAGTGAATGTTATGCATTTGTGACCATCACATGGAATTTGACAATCGTTATTTCGGAGGGAAAGCGCCCTTTTTGTCAAAGTTGGACGAGGGGTTAGGAGAGTCATTTTTAACAGAGTACGTTTTCATGGTACTCTAATGGAAGGTCTCTATAAAATGAATGATCGTCTAGCAATTCTCATCCCTTTCAAACTCCTATAAGCGAGATCGGTCATAATTCCTAAATGATAGATCATAGATACGTCATACGATCACTCGTTGGAAAGGTTTCGATAAGCCTCATTTAACTGTCACTCCCACACCCTGCTATCCTCTCCCTCCCTCGTGAGAAAACTTTTGTTTTTTCGCGGATTTGGTGTACCCAGAAACGGGGGGGGGGGGTAACATTATTCTCTCCGACCTCCTAAAAGAGAGATTGTAATTCCAAACCGATAGGTGGTAGGTATGTCATGCAACACTCGTAAAGCCGCACCGAATTGTCATTCTGCCACCCCCGCCCCCCACTCTTTGGCTATCCCCTCGTTGGAAGAAGCTTTTCCGGCTGATTTAGTATTACCAGACGCGGGGGAAAATACTTTTAAGTGTACCTTCATGGCACTCAAATGAAAGGTCTCAACGAAACAGGTATTTCTCACCAACTCTTATACATTATAATAAACGATATTGATTATAATTCCGAAAAAATTGATCACAGATATCATGCGACTACTCGTTGGAAAGCTTTCGACAAGTCGCATCAAACTGTGTCATTCTGCTCCCCCTTCCAGCCATCCCTCCATCAGGAATATTTTTTCGATTTGGTCGTCCCAGAAAGGGGGAGGGGGTAAATTTTTCCTAGATGTACCTTCATAGTACTCAAACGAAAGGACTCGACGGAAGAGGTATTTTTTCACCAACTCTGATCCCCTTCGGGCTTTCATAAGGGAGATTGGTCATAATTGCGAAACGATATGTCGTAGGTGTCACTAGTTGGAAAGTTTTCGACAAGCCACAAAGAACAGTGATACTACAACGTAATAGTAAACGACATTCTGCGATAATGGAAGTATGAAATTAACATTTGTCACATTAAAACGGATCGTTCGTTATAAAAAAGGTTGCCAAATTCTATTATAATTTAGCTACCTGTATAATGGATTAATTAAATATTTTAGTTAATTAAGATTTTTAAATACAGTTCAATTCCAAGATGTGGTGGAGTTATTTGTGGAAAGTTTTAAATGTATTATAAAAGATATTGTTACGAATTTATAACTTTTATTTATCAAGTTTACATAAACTAACAGTTAAAATTAATAAAATAATGCAAGGCACATTAAAAAGTACTATCCTATATTTTGAGAACGAAGCTTTAGTGTTTCTAGTGTGCACAAGCTAAATTAAAATCTATGAAACATTGATCGTTGACAATATCACCTAACCAGAAATTAATATATCGCCACTTATTTCTAGGCATACTTTAACTGTTACCGTATCCATTCATCATTCAAAAAGCGGTCATAAATGTATGATATGACTCACCGACAAAATCGCATTCTTAACTTAATTTGGAATAATAATCCAATTATTCATAAATCGTCACAATTTCTAGTATCACAAAAGTTATATAACCATTATTTTCAAAAACCGCTAATTTTACAAAAATGGTAATGACCAAGTATATAATTATAATTTTAGTTCTGATTTTAGAGCGAAGCCCCGAATGTCCACAATTGCAGGAAGACGAACGTATACGGAAGATGAACTACAAGCTGCATTAAGAGATATCCAATCAGGAAAATTGGGTACAAGACGTGCTGCTGTTATTTATGGTATACCTCGATCGACCTTACGAAATAAAGTTTATAAACTCGCAATGGAACGTGAAAGAGAATTACACATAAATACCACGGTACCATTAAAAATTGAAGCAGAAGATGTGGTAGAAGAGGAAAAAGAATTATCTGGTGCCGAAGAAGAGAAGGAAGTCGAAAAAGCGTTACAAGCACCTTTATTGTCTATGGCCGATATTTTAAGGTTTTCAAATTTAGATAATCAAGAAGCTTTAAAAACGTTACTACAAAGAGGTAAAGAAAGTTTGGACTCTTGGACGGGTTTAGATCATAGTGCGATGGGACCTTATATACAAAATTTATTATTAACGTCGGGTGTTAATATTCAAGGTCAACAAAAAGATGCGTTGTTAGGCGAATACATTAAAAGAATGTCAGAGGAAAGGTTTAAAAATAACGGAGATATGAGATCGAGTCCAAATTCATTAAATATGAAAGTGGAAAAGTGTAGGTCGGAATCGTCCGATATAGAAACGGATGACTCGCCCTCAAATGTGATACTTAAAATTCCGTCCTTCAAACCGACTACTAGTAAAAATGGTAACGATTTCTACAGATCTTCGAGCGATTCTGTAGCGATTGTTTCACCGCCTGTGACTAGTGAATCTGGATCTCCCCCCATTTTACCTGGTAAAGGAATGACCTTAAAAGATGTTAAGGACGTAATTGCCAAAAGTATTAGTCAAAAGTTTCAACAGACACCGGAACCTATTAGAATGCCGCCTATGATGGAGATGGATTATAAAAGAACGGGTTTTACACCGCCCATAGGTATGCCGCAAATGAAAAATCAACACGATCTTTCTAGGCCTTATCCTCTTCCACATCAAAAACCTCCACAAAATCCGTCTACGTCTGGCGTCACAGGTGGTAAAGGAACACGGCCAAAAAGGGGCAAATATCGTAATTATGACCGCGATAGTTTAGTAGAAGCGGTTAGGGCTGTGCAAAGAGGAGAAATGTCTGTACACAGAGCAGGAAGTTACTACGGCGTACCTCATTCCACATTAGAATACAAAGTAAAAGAACGGCATCTAATGCGACCTAGAAAAAGGGATCCTAAGCCTAATCCGGTAGATGAAAAATTAGCGTCACTGAAACAAAACGACCTAAGAATGGCTGCCGCAGCGGGAGTAGACAAAATGAAGCCAGTAATGAAGCCTCCTCAACCTAAATTTCCACCAACCTCTCCAAACGGAATGAAATTACCTATGTTTGACCCTAGTATGGCTCCTCTAGGATACAATCCGCCACCTTTTCCATTTTGGCCACATCCAGGCTTCTCACACATTCCTTTAGAATACGGCAGAAGTCCAACAACGCCGTCGTTTCCACCAAATCCCGAATTCTTCACAACCCAAATGATGCAAAAAATTCAGGATGACGCAAGGCAACATTCGAATGTTACGCATTCACCTACGGGTTGTCCGCCTCCTTTACCTAAAAACGCCCGACATATAGCCGAATCGTTGTTAGACGGAACGGGATCAAATGGTTCGTTTTTAGATGGTATTATTAGATCAAGTTTAGAATCGGGTGTACCTGGAAGCGATAAAGCAGTTAAGGATGACAAAAACCTAACGCCGGAGAATATGTCAAATAAAGCCCTTCTAGATCAGCTGTGTCGAAACAGCCGACTTACTCCATTACCAAAGCCCAATATATCAGAATCAAATAGTTCTGGCGATGAAAATTATCGTAGAACTGTTAGTCCTTCTAATTTTAGTGTGAAGGAGGAAGTTTCACCTGGCATGCATTACCCCGGCCAAAGTGAGGAAAGTTCTCCTAGAAGATACGAACGAGAAAATTCGGATGTTCATACAATCGAGCTTTCAAATGATTCGACTGCATCGGTTGAACGAAATAGTAATGAAGAAGAAAGTAAACCGACTCCTCCCGCCAGAATATATTTAAAACAAGACTTAGTGAACCCCGATAATTTAAAACCAGAAATGCTGGTGCGTTTTCGTGACGTTTTACAAGACGCTGATCGAAACGGAATCGGGGATTCGACGATAGGAAGTGCCTCAGAATCAGACGTGGCTCAAGACTGACATCAACCTAATGTAAGTGCGAGATTTTTGTACTGAAAGTGAGTACTTGATTATAAATGTTGTTGAAGCCGTTTCCAGTGTTTGGAAACAATTGGTTGTTGTAAAAAAAAACGAGGTCGATGACGGTATTTGTTGATTAGTCGTTGTTTCTCAATTGTTTTTCTGTTGGTTAGCGTAGCGCGTTTTTATCTTAGTGTTTCGGTAGCATCAAAGCAGCATCAGCAGCAGATCCGCATAATACTACTACTAATAATAATAGGTGTTTGGACTCTAAAAATATGTAAAATTTATCATATTCTATGTTTGCTGTTAAGTGTTTTCGGCATGTACCAAACTATAATCAGTGTTGTATTCTGTATGTGTCTTCAGCGTTGCGTATACCTCAAAATCTGTATAAAACTCATGTATAGTATTCATTCGTAATTCATACAGACTGCTTTGATGTAGATATATCGAAAACCCTCGGGATTGTCCCAGAATTGAAAATTATCTATCTGTGATTTATTCAAAATTTTTGATGTATATTTTCTCTAAAAATATCTTAAAATATTATAATATAAATTTAAAACAATTAGAAGTAGTTAACTAAATATTAAATAGGTTCGGTGGGAATTTACCATGTCCGACGCTCAATTCGTTTACAGGCATGTTGAACTACCACCGTAATTTTTGTTTTCATATGACAATGAAGTGCAATTAGATGGTATATACATACATATATATTTACATCAACATTTAAGTAGTACATATAAGATAAATATATTATTATATATTTGAAAAGGAAGTTATTTTGTTTGAGAGAGAAAAGATTGATCAGGTATAGTTAAGCGCTTCATCCCTCAACAACCGTCAGAACGCAAATCAACCACAACCAAACCGATACCGACAGTTAAAATAGTTATCGGTAGGTTCAAATTTTGGTTTTTTAATTAAAATTTGTACCAAAATGCCGATCATCAAACCCAACCAGATTTAACAGTAACGCATATTTCAGTTGGACCAAAATGTACCAGTATATTGTAAATATTGTATGTTTGAAACATATCGTTTAAGCATGTGCTATCTTTCGGACTGTTACAGAATTAGGTAAATTTTTAGATTTAAACAATGTTAGCGGTTGGAAGTAGCGCATGCTTAAAACTAAACATTCCAACCAAGTATGTGCCAGATTTTTTATTCACATTCGCAACAATTAGGAAACTGAATTATAGAAAAAAAAACAGAGTCGTGATCTCGGGCCCAAGCTTGGATCATTGGATTGCTTTAAAACTTTATACTGTAATATATACAGTAGCGAAGCTGTGAGCTTCCTAAATTTTAAGTAGCTTTAAGGTTTTTAACACTGTATTTTTAAATGTTTGTGTGTAACACTTTTGCGCTTGCCAGTTTGCAACGTCTACAATTTTGACGAATTTATATAACTTATACATACATATATTAAAAATTGACGTCTTGGCTTAATTAAGATGTAGTGCGTAAAGCCTAAATTATTTACTCGATGATGAAAATAAGAATCAAAATTGATTTAAAAAAAAAAAAACTTGCAACTTCGCGAGTGTACCACGATCGTGCAATTATTAATTAGTGGTTCTATTAGTGAAGTCATTATTATTTTTCTAAATGTGATACTCTGTTGTAAAGACATCATTCTCAAACGTTTTTCTATAAATTTTAAGTTAAGAGACGTGGTCCAAACATTAAATAAAAAGTATACGCATAACATAATTTTTTACTCATTGTACGTAATTATCTCTCTGAAATTAATATCATTGCTTCATATTTTTAATGAGGACCATTTAATTAGTTTCGCTGCTGTTGTAATTTGCCCTTTGCACTCTTTACAAGTTTAGGGTTCTCCAACTTCTCAACTCGGTCTAAATACGTTTCACAAACATTATAAACAAATTATTGCATTTATCTGAATTAGTTAAAAAACCATGTTCTTTTTGTTTGTTGATAAATTAGTGCAATACGTTTCACGAGTTAAACTAAAATTATTTACCTACTTTTGTAAGTGTAACCGATTGGATGAGCTGATGTATGAGCAGAATTAAAAAATTTCATTCCTTAAAACAATATGAGACAGTATTTTTCATTATATACATTGCAAAACGGACCAGGGTCTTAATTTTTTTGTTTTCCTTTTTACATAAGTTAGTTTTTATCATTCCACATTTTTAGCATTTCACGAGACTTTTATAAGACTTCTAGTTGCTATTATTCCTAAATATTTTTTTACACACATAGTTTTACTGGTTTTTATATATTGTTTAATCAACGTATTTGTTAATTAATTTTAGTTTTTAATTTATAGAGCAGTTTTTACTTAAGTTGCTTTAGTTATCAAACTTCCTCTTGTATATAGAAACCTCCTCCCTCATAATTTTAGCGCACCTTGTTGTCGTGTGCCTGCTGAAAAAAACATTGAACCTCCAAGCCACTTGTTTAGTTATTTTACAATTGTGTTACGAGCAACCATATCGAACAATAGTTAATCAACAATTACCCACATTAAACACATTTGTGAAGAGCTAAAGTTTTCATGTTTTTTTTTTTTTTTTGTTACAAATTAGAGGTGATTTATAGGCATTTAATAAGTGGGTGTTCTGTTTTTACTATATTTGTAAGTACTAGGTGTTTTTATACGTAGTTAGTTATTACTCGCAGAGAAAGTACACCCACAGTGTGTTATATTAAAATAGTTATCGTGTTCATTTTTTTAATTCACGGTTCACTTGTACACTTTTCCATTTACATTAAGAGTAACGTATGTAGAAACGTATTTATGAATAATATATCCATACGACACTTACAGTACAACTGGGGTATATCCACTACTTATAAGTTTTTTTTTTTGTAAAGTTGCACACTAACTGGTGATGGCACTTACTAACCTAGCGTAAGGAATAGGACGTAACAGAATGCAGGTAGTAGTAAAATGTAAGATTTAAGGCTCTTCACAAATGAGGTAGCAGACTAATTTATATAATCAAACAGGTTCAAACATGGGTTATCAATGGCATATTTCAAAACGTAATTTTCTTTACATACCTCAACATTTTTCATTGCGCTTAAATTTGCTTTAATACACTAAATAGTTTTAGTTATAGTGCCTAAGTAAAACTGTTATGAATTTTTAAAGTTTATTTTTACAAATCCACTTTATTCGAAATAACCCGGCTTAAACAAAGTCCCTTTGTTTACCGAGGGAATTTTGTATAATCTCGAATGAAGTATAGTAGCTGTTTGTATAAAGTGCGTCAAATTTATTAATAAAAGAAAAAAAATTCCTAATTTAGATGTGTAAAATTTTAGCTCTACACACCAAAAAAGTGTCTTCTTGTTTTACACTAAATTTTGTGATTGGAAAATTATGTGAATAGACTGAAAAATCAAAAGACTTGAAGTAAAAAAATTTGAGCGAGAAAATTTTTTTAAAAATCTTTTTTAAAATTTTAAATATGCCGCTATAACCTATTCAACAGCCACTCAAAACCAAATTTGTTAAATTTACTGGGACCAATAACAAATTCATATCCGATAAAGTATCAAAAAACCCAAGATATCATATTTTCATTTTGTTATGAAGCGATCTATGGATTAATCGATTTCTCTATTTCGATTGGCCTTTCGTACAACTGCTAAGAGCAGTTATAAATTCATTTTAAAATTGTTCCATTTTTGACAATATGTTAGAGTTAACTTTAAAACTTGTTTGTAGCATATAAACCATTAAGAAATGGATTATGTGCAAATTTTATCACGTGTTATTAAAATGTGACTACAATTGCCTTTTAGCATTTAAAATATATCATTGGTTGTATTTTGATATGTGAAGGAATAAGGCTGGTAAAAGTGTGTTATGCATTTAGGGAAAAAATCAATTATATAAGAATGTGTTGTGTGATTTTATAAATCAATTGCCTATTTAAATTTAAACGAAATTTTCACAATGTCTTATTTTTTAATATTTTTTCACTTTTACTAGCATTTTTTCTTGAAATACACCATGGCATGTTTGTATCTGTGTGAATAAACACATCTTATTCGAGATAGATGTTTGAGCATTGCTTTGTGGGAAATTGTTATTTTCAGAAAATATTTTAAAAACCACAAAAATAAGAATTATAATACACATTGTATATTTATAATGTAATTCTGAAGTATACCAGTATTTATTATACTGTGAAATATATTGTATGTGTTTTATTTTATATTTTACAATACTTTGGATAACAAAATGAAAGCTTTATGCATTTCACTATTCTTGAAGTTTAACCTATTTGTTCTCAGACATAAAAAGAAAACAGAGATCAACTTTTTTTTACAAAATGATTGATTTACCCTCAAGAATACTGTCCCACAACTTCATTTAAAGTGATATGAAATTAATATTTGGAAAATTTGTTTTTTTTGTACAAAAACGTCGCCACATTTTTTTTAAATTTTTTATTTACCCAAAAGTACAAAAAAAAACATGTCCAATGAATTGGACATCAGGACGAGATCACTACTAATTATTACGTAACCGTTAGACACGAAAATAGGTTACATTTTTCACAATAAAATTTTGTTTTTAATTTACAACCTGGATTTTTACATCTAACAGCATTTTTTAGCTCAGTTGCCACAATTGGTAGATGTAGAATCTTCTGTTTTGTTCCATACATTGCAGTTCTCGAACCAGACAGGGAGAGATTGTTTCTAGTTACCATGGCAAATTTATTTTTACCATCAGTTTGACTGCTAGTTTCCTCAAATAAAGAATTGGCGTAAGAAATTTTAAAATCTAAGAATTTCAAAATGTCTGCAGATATGTCCCCTAATTTTTTTCGATCGCCTTTGTATAAAATCCACGAGTTAGCCACTCCCAAGTCAATTAAATGGACAATAGATTTAGCGGTCCATTTTTTAGTTCGTGTTGTACTGATGCGATAGTAACCAATCACTCTGTCAATTACATCAATTCCTCCTATGCAGGAGTTGTACTTGGTCTTGGAATTACTATATACTTTGACTCTTTTTTAGGCGAGCGCTTACACTTGTATTGAGGTTCTACCTGTAAGCCTGTAGAAGCAAGCAGGACATTTGTATGTCAAATCACTGTACCATTGAAAGTTTACGATCTGTTCTAACTGACATTTCAGAGGAATCTCGCCCAAGTCTTGCCATTGTCTTTTCAGATGTTAACTGCACACTCCTAGGAATTCTTGACTTCATTATTGTACCAGTGACCGTGACCTTTTTCTCAAACATGTGTTCCATGAGGGGTATTGTAGTGAATTATCTGTCAATGAAAGTATGTGTACCTTCTTTTAAGGCTTCAGTTAATATAATGACGGCTGAAGGACCAATTCCTAGGTTTTTTGATTTTTTATTTAAAAATGTATTTTTTCGGGCACTCAATGGAAATGGACCATATTTCCTTATTACAAATTGTAAAGAAACATATCTCTTTTCTTTATAGCAACCATTTCTTTATAAAGAATCATTAATTATTTATTGGAATAAATATTAAACGTACAACTATTAACGTTGGAAAAACGTATGCTTGTACAAAGTTTTAACTGTAAATCATTAAATGATAGTGACGATTTTGATAAAACCTCCTGATGAAGAAAATGATGAATCGCTACATGCAGGAGCCAACTCTAATTCAGTACGTTCTAGGACAACATCTGGTAGACTCTGGCATCCATTGTGTGACGACGATGGCTGATTAAAAATCATTTTCGAAGTCGCCATTTTATTGTTAATACTTTCTTCTATATATTCTTCTGGAGTCGTGTTTGATCGCCATCCTCCATTATTTTTGAGCCTTCTAATATTCGCTACACTCTCAGCAAGAAAAGTAGTTGACGTAGGCAGTGTCTAGTGTAACTGTCTGGGTGTGGTAATTTCAAATAATGGGCAATTTTCTTCGGAATCGTGTAGAAACGGTGGATCCCACAGGTTGCATTGTACATCTATTGTTAATATAAAATATGAACAATCTTGAGTGATTGATACGTTTTGGACGCAAGCTTACATATCTCCTGTACAACTCAATCTCATTAATTCCTCTCATTTCCGCCATAACAGTGAATATACGCTTCTTTCTTGTCTTAGTGTCATGGAGGGTGACTACCAAAATAGAGCCGCTATCCTCGATATCCTTCACATTTAACTTTCTTAGCTCGACACTACGACATGCCCCACACAGACCGAAAATTAACCCCACTTTAATCATAATAGAAGTATCGTCCGGCGCTTCTTGCAACAATTTTGACACATCATCCTACGATAGAATTTTAAATTTTTTTGCTTCATATCCCTCACTTTGGCGCCTTAAATATAACCGTAACTTCGCATAATTCGATACATTGACGTTTTCTTTCACTCTCAACGGAATATGTCGATCACAGCCCTTTCAGCCTGTAATCAAATATAAAGACACAACTTTTTCTTCGATATCCCTTGCATTCTTTGAAGTCCTCCAAGAATTGAAAATATTGTAGGTATCTCGTGATTTCAAGGGTAATAAACCAGCAACAGCTTCAAGTGCTAATGCCGATATTTCAGGACACAAAATAATATGCCATATCCAGAGAGTGCTTTCAAAGTAGAGTTGTCAGATATTTAAAAAAAAAAAATAAACCTGTCAAACTTTATGTTACAGATGAAATTATTAGAAAAGCTGGGCATCAGGTGTTGCGATTGCCTCCCTATCATTGTATTTTCAACCCAATTGAAATGGTGTGGTCAAATGAAAAGATTTTACGACAACGCGATTTTGAGTCTTAAAGATCCCTTAAAGACTTGGAGGCAAGCTATTGAAAGTGTTTTAGATGTTCAATGGGAAAATTATACAAACCACACTAATAAAATTATTTTAGAGTACTGGGAAAACGAACGAGTGCTTGATGTTAGTGACATTACTTTAAATATATGTTCGTCATCAGAAGACGATGCCTACCTAGACGATGAGTGGATAGACAATTTATTCTAAATGTTTATAATTCTGCGATTTTTAATTACGCAATAATTATTAATAAAGAAATTATTTACTACATACTTGTTCATTTTTTTTTTAATTTGTATTAAAATAGTATATAATAATAATACTAGGTGAGCGTGGTGATGGCGAATTTATTAATAATAAATTTATTCAAATAATTCAATTTCAACAAAGTTTATTAAAATTTTTAGAAATAACAATTCATTTTATAATAATAGATAACACACTTAATACTAAATATAATAATAAATGTGTATTGTGTTGTATTGGTGGTGCGCTGCTCAGGAATCTTCTTCCTCTTCAGCGCATGGATTGTGGAGTTGTTGGGTTGTGGGTCGTATGGATTGCCTGTTGGCAGTGTTGTGCTTAACATTGTTGGTAGTTCGTAAAAAAAAAGGTGTGTTGTGGAGATGTGGTGTTGTTGGATGTTGGAGATGTGGACTGTCCTGTTGTCGCTCGGTTGTGGCTGGTTGCTGATGCCCTGCGTATCTGAAATAAATAGAAACTTGTGTTAGTTGTGTGAAACTTGTCGGTTTTAACAGAACAGAATAAATTAAATTGTCGATACTATATACTTATCTGGGGCACCAGACTTCGCTCTGGACCTTTCTATGATTACCCGAAAAGGGCAACCACCTCTGAACCGTGCTTGAGGGATCACTCCCCACAGGTCCATCGCAGTTTGGGGCTGAACGAGCGCCGCTGCCACCTTACGGATGACAGGTAGGGCCTTCTCCATATCGGGACAGCCGAAGAGGCCCAATATGGCGTTGAACCCTAAGGCGGGTTGGGCAGGCGGGTAACGACAGCGGCGGGAGCCGTTCTTGGTACTTCCGCCTTCTCAACCTTGCCTGCTGTCGCTCGGGCGTAACTGACGCCGGTCCGGGTTGAAGAAGGCGCCGCCGTCGGCGTTGTCCTCTTCGGTCTCTGATGTACTTCCGTCTCCTTCCGTTGCGGAGGTCGAGGGAACTTCGGGCATCCCCTGTAGCTGGTGGGTGGTCCCCACCGCAGTTAACACACTTTGCCCGGTCTGTGCTGGGTTTTGTGCATTCACTGCTGTGGTGATCGCCGGCGCACTTGACACAGCGTGCTGCCGCCCTGCAGCAACGCTGTGCGTGACGGAAACCTTGACACCGGTGACACTGCCCGATGCCGGATTTCTGCCGCAAATCCTCGACAGTGACTCGGAGGCGGGCGACGTGCTGCACCTCCCGGATCTTCTTCCTGTCGTCTTCGGACGGCAACTTCGCCATCACGAGGGGGGTCGGGCGTCCTCGCTGCTTCATCCTGAAAACAGGGAGAGCATTAACACCTTGCGTTTTTAGCTCTGAGCTAACGTCGACCTCGGATAGCTCTACGGGCACGCCGCGTATCACCACCTTAGCAAATCGCTCGCTCTTTGCCTGGTAGGTGTGATACGGAGTACCACACCTATCCATATACCTAATCAGTCTGTCTCGGTCCTGAAGTGAGTTAGGCTGAATCCGGATTCCCTCGCTGAAGGCCTTGGCCCTCGTGAAGGCAATCCGCTGTCGGTCCATTTCTCGGGAGAACGTGATCCAGTTCTCCTTTTGACGAAGGATTACCGGAGGCACCTTCTCCCTGGCGTCTTCTCTTGCTGCCTGCTCCATCGCTGCAGGGCTGTTCGTGTAGGGTTCGAGCGCCTCGAACCCGTTGTCGGTAGGCGGCGGCGTAGGTTGACGAACCTTCGGCGTCTTCTTCGGCTTCTTCTTCTGTGTCCTGAAGTCGTCCTCGGTGGATCCCTGGCTCTGGTCTCCTCGGATCCGTGCGGCGGCGGCGGACGTCGTCGGAGCCGTTAGTGGGGCCACCACTAACGGGGCGACGTCTGTCCTTCTCCTCTTCTGTCGCTGTGGAGAAGGTAGGCGGCTGGGCATGGCGGATCCATACCAAATCGGCTCGTTGGTGATCGGTGTCCCTCCGAAGTCGATCCAGACCCGTCGTCGTCTTAACACCATCTGTGCGGCATTGTGATAACGACGCGGGCAAATTGTTATTTTTTGAGAATTTATTTAGCTTAAACTAAATTGTCGAGTACTCGGAGAGCTAGGTAGAGGCTTATGTTTGAATGCTCAAACCGCTCTTATTCACATAAGTTTTTTACTTTTTTTTATATGACAAAAGGTACTACGCCAATTAGTGCTCCCGCGCTTTATTTGGTGACAAATTTAAATGGCAGCCATATTGCAGAGATCTAATTACTCGTGAAATGCACATACCTATTTTTGTTTAGTTGCTGCAATGACGGAAACGGCAATTTGATTCTCGCGCTTGTCATGTTTTTTTTTAAATAATTCTTTATGAAATTATTTAGTGTCCGGAAAAATGTTATGTATTATTTTTAAAGAAAAGTAGGTCCTTCTTTATTCTTCGCGTTTCTAATCTCGGCAGCGCCTCGATTAGAAAGATCGTGATTCGTAAAGGAAAACAATACTTTTCTTTGCTTATAATACAAATAACTATTTTCCTTGGTAAATTTCAAAATCGAGTACTAGCCCGTCAGAAGTAGCACAGACAAAATTTCCTCTGGAAACCTTGGTAACATCAAACATCCCTTTCGAATCCGATTAATTATAGGGCGAATAATTTTTCTTGCAGTGTTACGTTACTATCGATAACAACTTTTTAATTAGTCCTGATTAAAGAAAATCTATCCCTGGTCATTGCAGTAGCAAAGATATTAACTTTGGCTGTTTTTGCCCAGTATATTATGACTTGGGGGTATTTCAAGTGCGACATGGGTATGGAAATGGTAACAAACTTTTTAATTTCACGTAATGTTAAATTCATTGGTTTTCCTTTTTCTTCTAAAATTTTACATTAGTACTGTCGCAAATATTTTGAAAAATTTCTTCATCTAAATACATTTTTAAGTATTCTTGAACTTTCCACTCACGTCGTGTTTCGATATCGTTAAAATCTTCTTGAAATAAGAATTTTGAGGGAATACAATTTTTTCCACTTTAATCGACCAGTTCGGCGAGTATTCTTTCTCGAACCACACTGAGAGGCTCATCATCGGAATCTTCATCCAAAAATTCATCAGTGGCGTCCTCTGTTTCCTCAAGTCCTCGTTGAACCTCAGGATTGTAAAAGCCATCATCAGAGGAATCATCAATTTCAAGGTCGAAGTAGTCGGCATCAAAAAGTTGCTCAATTTTATTATCGTCTTCTCCAGGGCGAAGACGTTTTTTTTTGTTCCAAAAATTGCTAAAAAGAAGAGTACCATCTAGATAAAAATGTGGGAGTACGTCCTGCTGTCCAACTAAATGGACTGGGTGTGCTAACCTATGAAGTAAGGTTAATAACTTACATTGTGAATTAAAACTATTCTAGACCTATTCATGTCATCGCATCAGATTCGCGCGCAGCGCTTGCGGTCGTACGTCTATTACGTTGTACCGACGGTTTCGCTGCCGGAAATCTAGTACATATTTAGAAATATCGTAAAAACTCGACATTGTACATCAGGACTCAGGAGGTTATTACAAAATAAGTTATATTACTATGTATACTTAAACTAGTATTCGAACTAAAATAAAATTCCAATAAAACTTAAAAGTTCCTCTTTCTGTAGTGAAAAGTTATGGCGGTTATTTAGCATATTTTAGCGTAAACTCTAATATAAAATTAGCAACGTCCTCATCAATAAATAGAAAGAAAATTTCCAATATGTTTTTTCCCGTTATAGAGATTTTGCAATCTTTATCCTGAAATCCTAATGAGATAGAGGAATGAATATAACTGATTTCACCTTTTGTCCATTTCCCTACAAAAGGCTCCTGATTCGAAGAGGAGGTTGCAATAATTTTTCGTTGTTTAGCACGAGTCACTCAAATCCTGTTGAGTTTCCGTTGCGTTTGACAGATCTGCCCGAGGATTGGTCACATCTTGAAAAGGCACTTCAAAGCAATCATTATCTAATGGCTCACATTGTTCGACTTGTACAAATTTTTCCGAGGTGTAATTCGAATGTTCCTGTTATGTCTATAGGCTCCCCGTTTCATTCAAGTTTGCCTCATCATCAAATACCTCTTCGTTAGTAAGGGTGTCTACATCTGGCGATATATAGACGCCATCTACGTAACCTAATAAACATTTTTTTAAATAAATTTATTTATCAAATAACACAAACCCTCAAAAACATTCATACTTATATTTTAATTCTAATTATAACCAAAAACATAACTTGCCTTCCTCGTCCCTTTCTAACTGATCTAGGACCTCCTCCATAGTTTCTTCTAACTCCTTTTGAGTACAAAACCGTCTATAAGCTACTTTACACACCTTTTTCATAAAACAACCCCTAAATCATGAACTTTCAAACTAGAATGTAAACCTAAATAATTCTCCATTCAGTTTATATTCACTTTCGGGCAGACTCAAACTTGCAGCTGACCAATTTTAGTACATGCATGGTCCCAGTGATACGTTTTCGCAACATAAAATTATATTGTATTTTTTATGTTTCTAGAAATTAGAAAAACGTATTATACAATACAGGGTTATTACAAATGATGTTCCCGATTTCAATTATAAATATTACTGGATTAACCTGTTTTAAGACCATTTCAGTTAGTACCACTGGAAAGAAAAACTCATAAAGTTTTGTTTACATTGATTTAAGTACGTATCAGCTATTTGTGAAAGTCAATTGTTGTCAATTGTGTAATGGCTGAATTTGAAGACAGGAAAGCATTTTATGTGTTAGATTATCACATCAACCAATCAGTTATTAGTGTGCAACGTTACTTTAGAACCAAATTTAATGAAGATCCTCCTAGCAGTCACAAGTGGTACTTGAATTTTAAGAGAAATTGGTGCATTTGTAAAAAGAAATCAGTCAGTAAGCAATGACGCTGTAGAGAAGGTAAGGGAAAGTTTTACGCGTAGTCCACAGAAATCTACTGTTAAATGCAGTAGACAGCTTGGTATACCACAGTCAACAGTTTGGAAAATTTTACGTAAACGTATAAATTTCAAGCCTTACAAACTTCAGCTTGTTCAAGCTAAAAGGACAAAGTTCTAAGACTTTCTTTTTGTGAGAACATGTAGGCATTGATGGAAAATTAAAACTGTGTAAAATGTTTAGTCTTTAGTGATGAAGCCACATCCGACTTGTGTGGTACCGTGAACAGACATAATGTCATAATATGGGGTTCGGAGAACCCACACACCTACATCGAGCACTTACACTCCGAAAGTTAATTTGTCTTGTACTATCATTTACAACAAAGTGTGTGGACCTTTCTTCTTTGTTGGACAAACAATAAATGGAATAAATCTTGGACATGATGACGGAATGGCTTCTACCGAAATTAGAACAAGAATCCCTAAACTTCATTCTGGACTTCAAAATCGGCTGCCTGGCAAATGAATCGGTCGTGCAGATCCAAGTTATGGTGCACTCTTGAACTGGCCTCCAAGATCTCCGGACATCACCCTTGTGAGGATACATCAAACATAAAGTGTATACACCACCAGAAAGCATAGCTGAGATCCAACAACGGATTACCAGAGCTATCGAAACAATCGACCTGAACACTCTTAACAAAGTATGGCAAGAGCTTGATTACACGCTTAACATCTGTCGTATTACAAGGGGTTTCCATATGGAAGATTTACAATTCTTGGCACCTGGGATTAAACTTTTTTTCTTAAAATGTAACCATTTTATTTTTTTGTATGATAAATAAAACTAGATTTATGTGCACTTGAAATCATGAACATCATTTGTAATAACCCAGTATAATCGACATTAAGAGATAGGTCCGTACGTAGAAATGATAGTTCACTTTTTTTCAGATTGAAAGTAAAAACATACGAGGCGTACTTTTAAAGTAAGTACTGTTTTGAAATTACGCCGCTGCAGCGCTGCGGTGGGTATTTGGCGCATACGCGATGTATACCGCTATCTACTGGAAAGCCACAGACACCATTACGGAATTATTCGACAGTATTTACGTTTTTTGTGAGTATTTGAAATGTTTCCTCCGATTGAGAATCCCGCCGACTGTGAAATTCGCGCTTTCATTCGTTTTCTTAGTGCTAAAGACATGAAAGCGGCTGAAATCCATGGTCAGATCAGTGAAGTGTATGGAGAAAACATTATGAGTGATGGAATGGTACGGAAATGGGTGAGAGCTTTCAAAGATGGCCGTACGAATGTGCATTACTGACGACTTGGTGCAGAAAGTTGATGAAGAAGTGAAAGAACAGACGCTTTACCAGTTTGTCGTTATCTGAAGAGTTTCGTGTAGTATCAAGAAGTGTGCCTTATGAAATTGTGACAACGTTTAAATTATCGAAAGTTATGCTCACGCTGGATACGAAACATGCTGACTGAGGTGCACAGTACTTTGACTTTTTTTAGAGCGGTACAGGAAGGTGATGGGTTTCGCCCAAAAAAGTGAAATTCTACGACTTATTGAGAGGTCTTAAAAAACAGCGCCGTGCAATTCAAAACAAAAGGCGTGGCATTCTGAGTAATGAAAACGTTTTGCTGCATGACAATGCCCATCCAGACGGGGCCAATCAAACTCAACTGATCGAATCATTTGGTTGGAAACAGCTTGATCATCCTCCGTACAGTTCAATCTAGCGCCCAGTGACTCGTCAGCACCACGACGAAGATGTCAAAACAACCGCGGCAGATTTCTACGAGAACGTATTCAAATGCTGGTTGTTCTTAATATCTGTGGGAGTTATGTAGAAAATACAGGCTTTCATGTAAAAATAAAATTATTAAGAAAAGTCTACTTGTTTTTTTTTTATTTCAAAACGGCACTTACTTTAAAAATACGCCTCGTATTAAAAAAATATCGAGTGGAATTAAATTAGTTTTGTTTTCTTCGCTTGTGAACATAGCAGTTTCTATTTGTAACGTGTTCAAAATTGTCTTAGAAAATAGCCCGAAATATGCTACAGGTAGAATAAAAAGATAGCGTCTAGCTCAGCTGATTCTTGATGATCACTAAAGCGGTAGTGCACTGAATTCATGGGTGGTGTAACAGTACAGTATATAGAAACCCAAGGCGCCATGTAGTTTTAGATAAGACAGCCCTTAAGCTACGAAATAGGAAAATAAAGCTGTAATACAGCACACATACAACGAGTTTCAAAGACTCCGCATCATATGGGAAATTATTTTATTGTTAAATTTAAACAAAACTTGAGTTTGGCATTAGTTTGTACGATGTCATTACTTGGGGGAATTAAAAAAAAACTTATAAGCAGAAGTTGTTTTTAATGCAATTTTATGTCCATGCACAAAGTCTGAGCCACCTACGATGAATTTGATTTTTTCACTATTTTAGGCAAATAAAAAACTTTACTTCATGTAACCCATATTAACGTATTTGTTAGCAAATTAACTACTTTTTTAAACATTTTTGCATTCGTTACTTCGTTTTTCAGAAATATCAGTACTAGGCCTTGAACATTTTAACAGAAGTGACGTAAGAGTGGAAGGGGAGGAGTTTGGTCTGTGACGTTATCAGTGGTGGAGAAAGTCACGACCACGTGACCGTGACCATTCTCCACCCCTATGGCATCTTTTCGGGGTCGTTTTTCAATTACTAGATGGAATTTTTAACCCTTGATGTTAATTTTTACCCATAATTAGCACCCCTACGGTTTCTTTTAGGGGACCTTTGTTAACCTAGATGGAATTTTCAGTCCTTGATGGTATTTTTACCCTAATTAGTGTGCGGTGGCGATGCTCAACCCCTTGATGGAATTTTTACCCCTTTGATGGCTTCTGATTGGTGGCGGCCATTTTGTTTTTAATTATAAGATATAAGTAAAGTCCTCCACCATTTTGTACGACGACATAATCAAAGCCATTTTGGCGGGAGAAATAAATTCAAGGTGTTGATCTGAAATCGTGTTCTATCAAATCACCTTGGTTATTACCGGTAATAAAAAGATAAGGGTTCTTTAATAATTTATTATAAGTAATACTATTTTTACATCTTCAGCAGCAAGACAATCTCATCATCACATAGCAATACAGCTTCTAATTGAATATTAAATCGGTTGTTTTTCCTGTTGGGCCTCGCATTGACAGATCCCTACTCCTCAGCCGCTTATTAATTGCTGTATACGCCGGACCTAGGCCTTCAAAAACTTATGGTAGTATGTATGCGTTTAAATTCCACCAGCTCCACAGCTACCCTCTCACCGTACCTTGTTGCTATGATCCCTAGATTGAGTATCTTGTTTTCAACCCCAGCATCCAACTCCTTAACATTTTTAAAAGGCATGTTGATACATTTAGGGTGTCATACAACAGCATCCTCTTTATTTGCTAGATCTACAGTAACCGTTTCCTTCTCAGCGGCCTTCTCAGTGTTTGTACTAACTTTGACGTCACCCTCATTTTCTCTATCTTCCTCTACGACCTCATCATCAGCTATTGTTATGCAATAATAATTTATTCTTAAGTCCTCAAAATCTCGAATATCTTCAATTTTGTGTTCATAATACGGCGAGTTCATTTTATGTTCACAGGATGAAAGCTACTATCGTAAATGCGGTCCGTTGTTTTCCATTACACGACCTTGACACTGAACGATGTGTCGGGTGAAAGGTATAGACCTGGGTGTGATGGTGTTGGTCCAATAAACCACCTGAAGTTTTAACATGCAACCTACTAAACGCTGTAATTGGTGCAGACAAAAAACCTTGCAAAGTAATGCGTTTACAATGATACGTTAAGATTACACGCACACACACGCGCGCGCGCACACCACACACACACACCACACACACACACGCGCATGCACGCACACACACAAACTCACACACGCACACCTGCGTGGCGAGTTTTGCATACAAGTTAAAAGGCATATAACAAAAGAGTTTTACAGGTGTATTATAATCTAAAATATACATCTAAAATTAAAATCACTGGGATAAAATATAAAAAAAATGACAGGGAATGGATGGTCACCTGACTGCTGAACGGGATTTTTTAAAGCTAGAGACTGGGGCTAGACCGTAAAGCTAGGTGCGAGCCAGGTAACCGTAGGGAAGCGTGTCATAACCATCCTCTTTTCTGCGACGTTTACTGTACTCTACCTGGTAAATCTTGCTCTCTGGCTTTGATACAACATCGTATGCAGTGGTTCTAAGAATTTCACGGTCAGTTTGTGCGTACACAGGCTCGATGCCATCTAACACTAACGACTTTAGTGTGTCGAAATTAACTACTTGGACATTTTTATAGTTTAGGGTGATTCCCTTGGATTTATACACCGTGATGTATTGATTTTCCCTTGTTGAGCACCTTGTACGCGTAATTCTTATGGCCCCCGCTTACCAACTCCGTGATTCTACTCCCGACTTCGTAGGCCTCCACCTCATCGGTCATATCACCAAGGAAATCACCAACAGGTGGGGCCCACTCACCGGGATGTAAAAATCACGGAATCTGCATCTAAATACAGAACCCGTCCGGCAAGTTTTTCCAGGTAGCTGTACAACACCAGGCGAGCATTAGCGGTTGTATAATCTGCCAAGACGACATTGACAGTATTGAGTGGTTCGACCCCATCCTCGGTTCTAACCCAGTTTACGACCATAACCTTCTCATTAACGGGTAAAATGGACTGGACCTCCTTGGAAGGATCGATCATAATTTTGAAAAACTCGCGTGGTTCAGTAATAATGTTGGTTTGTGTTAAATTATCCTTCTGCCCAAACTTTCCCCAATATGAATTTAAAAATAATTTTGAAATTTATCTAAGACCTGGATTCGCGCAAATTTTGTCTTTTTTTTATGATTGTGGACCTGAACAGGCTAAATTTGGCCTATCGTGCTAAAGCACTCAGGAACACTTAGGAGGATGGATAGAGGGATAATGAATTGCCAATAGATGCCTATGAACAGCTACCTTAAATTTTCACATATCATAAGTGAGAGGGAAGCAGGAACTAGGGATTTCCCCCTCCCTTTCCAAATAATCGCAGATGTATCGATCCTTCGATTCGCCGTCATTACACCACGAAGGCCAGTCCGAACTCGTTTGCTTGATTTTAAGGAAGTTATCGACGTAGCCCAAGAAAAGACCCCCGCTCATTCTATTTCTGTCGTATTGACAAACCCCATACTCCTACATTTCAAACACTTCTAAAACTCGATACCCCAATTCTATAGCCTTTCGAAGCTCGTCCGCTACGTAAGTTCCGGTAAATTTATGTTCGTCCTGCGTGTGGGTGCAATCATGCTGGAACATGGTTTTAAAAATGACCTGAATTTACATTCCCAAATTTCTATTAAACCATAGTTAAAGGGACTTATCCTGTGTGATGTTGCCACAGTCTTCTCACGAAGACACTGTATTCGGTTCTCGTTTACTATCATAAGTTTGATCGGGGTAATACCTTTCACAACCGTGGAAATAGCAACCGTGAAACTGGTATCCAGTGTTTGTGTCATGACAAAACCCACCAAACAGGATACTTTCCCTTAACCGTACTTCATGCGCGTTCCCGGCATACTGAATACGTCTGCCTTCAGATTGCTCGAGCCAGAGAATCCATCGAATAGCAATCCTCGACTGATTGTCACCCATTCTGTATCCCCCGTTTGGGATGAGTCCAATAATATTCTCATATAGGTAAAATCCTCGACTCCCAAAGATAACCGATCCTATCTGAACATTGCCGAGTGCGCTCGCGTACAAGACACAAGGCCGACAACATGTAGACTCCTGCGCTTGTTTTTATTTAAATTATAACTCAATTATAGTGGAGGAATGGGTGTAAGCACTCGGTAATGTTCGGATAGGATCGGTTATCTTTAGGAGTTGAGGAGTGGGGGTGGCCGAAACACCCTTCCCCGAAAGCCCTGCGTCGCAAAATTTTACCAATATGAGGCCATGCAGAAAATCCAGGCTGCGTTAATGACTGTGGTAAGTAATATTCCTGTATTCTTAAAATTTGTTACTAATATTTTATTTCTAGATACGTGCTAAAGTACAAGGTGGTGGATGCAGTGTTGGTCCATCATCGGTGGAAAACGCTGAAGCTGTAAGTAGAAGTAATTTCTATAAAAGTGTGATATTAATCAATGTCTTGTTTTGGACGCTGTCAACTTCTTCAACCAACATTGTCCATATTTCTCCGCAATCTTCAAGTGGTCCCTTAGGCATCGATGTAAGTACAATCCGTATATTTTGAATTTAAGTGTTTGTATTTAAAGTTAAGACCTACATTTTTTACAGATTAGTATGTATTTTCTAATTACAGGATACAACTGATACCTTATATGGTGGTGGTGGAATTAACTTGGAAGACAATCAATATTTAAAAACAGTGTCTACAGGCGAAAAATTCATTAAGTAATTTAATACGACGGCAAAGAGGGTTGTCTTTAAATTTAAAGATGTTGATGTCAATCAATCACCAGTTACATGGTTTAAGATAAACAGTAATCAATTTCTTTTGTACTAAGATTTACTGAAATTACATTTTTGTTGCAGAACGCTCAAGACGCATTTCTGGCAAACGTGTGTGCAGGGTTTAATGCAGCTGACGAGTTGGGATGATCCTAATTAATACCAATTTCCCAGACAAACCCCTAGGATTTTCATTCAGATGGGCAGATCAACTAAGCTCAACTGTGGTGATGGCTGCGCTGGAGAAAATATTGCAGAGTAATGTAAGTTTTTAAATAATGATACGCTTAATTTACAAGTAGACTGAGTTGTTTTACCTGTAGGTTACACCCCACTCGACAGAGAATGACGTGTTAGTTTTGCTACTATTTTGTGTCGGCGGACGCTGGAGTAAAGTGCTGCCGCTAATGTCGTCTTAAATAACGGGGACAATATCGAACACATACAGCAATTTCTATATTATTTAGTTAATTACATTATAGTTGTATATAAAACAGATTAGAACAGACAGTAAAGTTTTAAAACAAATTTTTGAAGACGCGAATTATAATGTAATCACCAGTTTAACTAGTGCCTTTTTAATGCAGTAGTTTTGCGAGTTCTGTAGGTATAGAACTGGTTACGCTGAACGCCACTTTTTTTTTAGTATGCTCATGCTTATGGTTATTATTTACTTATTTATAGCTTATATATATATATATATATATATATATATATATATATATATGTTATTCGTAGACTGTTCAGGAGTCCTCCTCTTCAGCCCTGGTCAATCCATGTTTGTTGTGTTGCGATGTTTTGTGTTATTGTGTAGTTTACAATCATGAGATGTGGAATAAGTGAGTGTGTGTGCGTGTGCGTGTGCGTGTGCGTGTGTGTGTGCGTGTGCGTCGTGCGTGCGTGCGTGGTGGCGGTGCGTGCGTGCGTGTGTGCGTGCGTGTGTGTGTGTGTGTGTGTTGTGTGTGTGTCTGTGTGATTATTAGATTCGTTGTCTGGTTTCTTGGTAGGTCGTCATCGAATAGACGGGGGGATCGAATTGCCTTAACACCTACCCGTGTTGTCATAACAGCCCTCCTTGCCAGTCTACTGACTATCGTTTGTGATGAGTGCAATAGGGATTTTCGCGGAAACCAATGTCTACACCAACATAGACTTGACGGTTTGTGTAGCAGACTCCAACGGCGGTTTTGCATATTGTACAACCTGTAAATCAGAGAAACCTATCCGTCATTTCTGTTACATGACCAAAAGCACGGCGGGCTCGAAAAAAGTCTTTTACGACTTCGAGTGCCGCCAAGATACACCTACTAATATTACTAACAATTTCATCCACACTCCTACATTGTGCGTTTCCAGCATGTCTGCAACCGTTATATTAATATCGATTACAGGTATTGAACAGGGTTGCGAACATTGTGGGCAGCGCCAGCACATATTTTCAACCTCTCCTGTATCCGAATTCCTTTCCTACATTTCATCCTTAGCCAAGAAATAAGCATCCATCATTGCCCTAGCTCATAACTCCAAATCATACGACGCCCAATTCATCCTTAACGAAATCCTAAAAAATCCCTCCGCATGGAATCTCAAAATCATTTCTAACGGGACTAAAATCATGTCCCTCACCTGCGACAATAACATAAAATTCATTGATAGCTTAAACTTCCTACCCGTGACCCTATCCAAACTCCCTAAAACCTTTAACTTTCCCGCCTCAGAAAGTTACTTCCCTCACCTGTTTAACACTGTGCAAAACCAAAATTATGAGGGAGTTTTACCAGCCATGCACTTTTACGGTGTCGATGAAATGTCTCCCGCAGTACGAGTAGACTTTATAAAGTGGTACAATTACGAAATTGTAAATGGCGCTATTGTGCGTTATTGTGTACAAGACGTGAGTATCCTTAGAAAACCCTGACTTGAGTTTTGGAAGAGGTTTGCGAAGAAAACAAGGTAGATCCGTTTAGAGAATTCTGCACGATCGCTGGTGCGTGTAGTCTTGTTTTCCGCCGAAATTTTATTCGCGAAAATACTATAGGCCTCATACCTAACGGTAGATACAGATTGGGTGACAATTAATAGAGGATTGCTACTCAATGGCTTCTCTGGCTCAAGCATTCTGAAGGCAGACGCATTCAGCACGCCGGGAACGCGCGTGAAGTACGGTTAAGGGAAGGCATCCTGGTTGATGGATTTTGTCGCGATCCAAACTCCGTATACCAGTTTCGCGGGTGCTATTACCACGGTTGTGAAATATGTTACCCCGATCAAGCTGGTAATAGTAAACGCGAGTCTAATTCTGTGTTTTTAGGTCGTGAGAAGACGGTGGCAACTTCACACAGGATACGTTCCTTTAACTATGATTTAATTGAGATTTGGGAATGTGAATTTAGGTCATTTTTAAGGCAAAATCCGATCGCGAGAGACTGTTTTCTCTAACAACGTGTTGACTCAGTCACCTTTGAATTCCCGCGATAGCTTATTCGGAGGTCGTACTAATACGGTTAAGTTATATTATAAGGCAGAACAAGATGAGTAAATCAGGTATGTGGATGTTTGTTCACTATAACCCTACGTGAACAAATGTTCCAAGTATCCGGTGGGCGTCCTACACCTCGGTTGGTGCAGAGTGCTTAAATCTCGACTTGAGCACTGTCGTGGGCCTTGTGAAGTGTAGTGTGCTCCCACCATCAGATTTGTATCATCCAGACCTGCCTCTTGAGATGAAAAATTAATATGCGTGTTGTGTGGAACTTGTTTAAAACCATGTTCCCGCATGATTGCACCCATACGCAGGACTAACGTAACTTTACCGGAACTTACGTTGAGGACGAACTTCGAAAGGCTATATAATTAGGGTATCGAGTTTTAGAAGTCTTTGAAGTGTGGGAGTACGAGGTTTGTCAATACGACAGAGATAGTATGAGCAGGGGCCCTTTCTCGGGTTATTCCTTAAGATCAAACAAACGTACTTGGACTGGCCTTCGTGGTGTAGCGACGACGAATCGAAGGATCGATACATCCGCGAATATTTGGAAAGGGAGGGGGTCCAATTGTACAAAAACAAAATTTGCGCTAATCCTGGCTTAAGATACATTTCAAGATTATTTTTAAATTCATTCTGAGGAAAGTTTGGCCAGAGAGAGAATTTAACACAAACCAGCATTATTTCTGAACCGCGTGAATTTTTTAAATTATGGTCGATCCTTCCAAGGAGGTCCAGTTCACTTTACCCACTAACGAGGAGGTTATGGTAGTAAACTGATCGGGTAGAACAGCTCAATACTGTCAATGTCGTCTTGGCAGCTTATACAACCGCCAACGCTCGCCTGGTGCTGTACAATTACCTGGAAAAGCTTGCCGAACGGGTTCTGTACTTTCATACAGACTCCTTGATCTTTACACATGAAGTCCTGGTGAGTGGGCTCCACCTGTTCGTTATTTTCTGGATGACATGAGGTGGAGGCCTACGGAGTCGGGAGTAGAATCACGGAGTTCGTAAGTGGGGGTCCTAAGAATTACGCTTACAAGGTGTTCTCTGCACTTAAAAATGAATACACAATCATCTGTAAAGCTAAGGGGATCACCTTAAATTATAAAATTCGCAGCTTTTTAATTTTGATCACTAAAGGGATTAGTGTTAGACGGTATAGAACCTGTGTACGCACAAACAGACCGTATAATTGTTAGGACCCGTATATGAAGTTGTATCAAGGCCAGAGAGTAATATTTACAAGGTGCAGTACAGTAAACGTCGCCGAAAGGAGGATGGTAATGCATGCCACTCTTCCTTATTGTTAGGTGGTTTGCACATAGCTTTACGGTCGTGTCCCGGTCTTAAAAATCCCGTTCAGCAGCCACGTGACATCATCCTTATCCTTACTCCTTACCTTTTATATTTTAGCCCGGTGATTTTAATTTTAGATATATTTTACGTTATAATACACGATGGCATTAATTATAGGCCTTATTAGTAATTTAACTGATTTTACCATTAGCTTTTATATTTTAACGCAGTGATTTATTTTTTTCGATATATTTTAGTTTATAATACATGATATCTATAATTATAGGTCTTTTTAATGACTGGTTATCATTATCTTTTATATTTTAAAACCGTGATTTTAATTTAAGATCTATATTTTAGATTATAATACACGATACTGGTAACTCTCTTTTACTATAGGTATTTTTACTAATTTAGCTGTTTTTAACAGTGTATGCAAAACTCTGCAATAACGATACATGTTAATTTGAGTAGTAGTACAAATGAGTTGTGTGTGTATGTGCGCGCGCGTGTGTGTGTGTGTGTGTGTGTGTGTGTGTCTGCGTATAATCTTAGCGTATCATTAGAAAACACATTGCTTTGCAAGGTTTTTTTTTGTCTGGCCCCATTACAGTGTTCGGTAGGTTACATGTTGACAATTCAGGGGGGTTTATTGAATCAGTCCTCTCTCACCCAGGTCTAAACCCGATACACTTACCGTGCAGTGTCAAGGTCGTGTAATGGGAAACAACGGATAAAACACATCACTGCATTTACGATAGTGGCTGTGAATGTAAAACGAACTTGCCGTATTATGAATCCACAATCGAAGATATTCGATATTTTGTAAATCATTGTTGCATAACAATACCTGATGATGATGTCGCGGAGGAAGAAAATGAGCGTGACATCAAAGCCACTGAGAAGCCCACTGAAAAGGAAATGGTTACTGGAGATCTAGCAGAGGTTGCTGATGTATGAGTTGTAATCTCGTGTTTGTCAACCCTCCAAGACGTCCTCTCAATACATCGCTGGTAAGTGATTGATTATTTAATCACCTGTACAGATTTTTAATGCTATGTTATAATTTCCGGTATGGGTTTATCCATATCAACATGCCATTTAAAAATGTTAAGGAGTGGGAGTCTGGAGTTGAATCTTGGCCTCATAGCAACAAAGTATAGCGAGAGGATAGTTGTGGAGCAGGCTGAATATAAGGGTTTTCAAGGTTAAGGAACAGCGTATACATCAATTTAACGTCAATGCAAGTACCAATAGGAAAAACAAGCAATGTAATTTTCAATTAGAAGCTGTGATGCTGAGCTTGACATATTGAAGATGTAAAAATAGTATTCATTATAATAAATTATTAAAAAACTCCTTATCTTTTATTACCAGTAATAACTAAGGTGCTTTGATAGAACACGATTTCAGATCAACACCTTGAATTTATGTCCCCCTTCAAAATGGCTTTGATTATGCCGTCGTACAAAACGGCGGAGGTCTTTGCCTATGTCTTATAATTAAGAAGTCAGGGTGTCTTATGAAACCCTTATTAGGATACTATTTCACGTCATGACCGACAAAATGGACTACAAAATGGTCGACAAGACGCACACCTCGACCAGGGGGCGATGTTCATGGATCGATCAGGAACTAAGGGGTATGATCTAACCCCTAAGTCCACTAATCAGAACACACACATTTGCCTACCCTCCAGGGGCTTAATTAGTGGTATCACGTGATCCGCCCCCACACTCTAATACTGGGGGTAGACTGACAGAAAGGCTATTAATATGACCAAAAAGGTCTTAATTAGGGCTGAAAATACCGTCAAGGGTTGAAAATTCTGTCAAGGAGTTGACAAACTCCCTCGAAAAGAAGCCGACCCCAGTTTAAAGGTCACTAATTAGGGGATAAAAATGGCTTCAAGGGGTTGAAAATGCCATCAAGGGGGTGAAAATTCCATCTAGGCTGAAAGACGCTCCCCGAAAAGAAGCCATAGGGTGGGAAATGACCACGGCCACGTGGACGCACCGTCACCCCACGGTGATTGCACGAAACCCCGGGCGTCGCGACGGCGGGCGTCGTTGTCCCTCAACGGATCTACTTACAAGGTTGACATAACTTTTCCACTTTTACAAGTAAGCACCATTATTACAATGTTTTAAATAGTAAACATATATGAAAATTCAATATCATCACCAAGAAACATACAAATGTCACAAGAAATTATTATTTGATTATTAACAAGCATAAACTTAGTAACTAATAATATATTTTTTTAAATAGAAAACCCTACATATTATTACATATTTAGATTCTACATACAATTTTAGACACATTTTATGTGTAATGTCCTATACCTAAGTCTAACCGTTTTTGACAAATTTCAAATTTTTTGTCAAAAATGACGTTTGCAGGCCAAACCATAGGTGGAAATCTTTTCTAAACGAAGCCTTTATCAATTAGTTATGATTGGTTTCCTTGGAAATGAGGACCCACTCTAATGGGCTGTATTGATATTTTTGTAATACATTCATACAGGGTGATCAAAAATGGACAATAAAAAGTAGATTCAAAAAAACCTATAGTAATTTTTTTTAATTGAAACCCCCTATTTTTACACATTTCAACACTAATGTTTTGAAAACAGTTTCTAATCCTAATCTTCATGTCTTCCTTTGTTGGAGGCGGTATTTCATAAACCTGCTCTTTGACGTACCCCATATGCTAAAGTCCATTTTAGTAAGATCTGGGGATCTAGCAGATCTGGGGATCTAGCAGGCCAAGCAACAGGCCCTCCCCTCCCAATCCAACATTCTGGATATCTAGCATTTAAAAAAGTTATTATCGGACCTGTATGATATACTGGGGCCCCATCATGAAAAAACCACATTTCTTGTTGCGTATCCTGTGGCACTTGACGCAACAAATTAGGTAGATGGTTTTGCAAAAAGTCTAAGTATACTTCCCCTGTTACTCGTTGATCAAAAAATATGGTCCAATTACATGATTACCGACAACACCTCCCCAAACATTTAAAGACCATCTAGTTTGAGAGTTCGAGAGTTGGTTCCTGAAGATTATCAAAGACAACTGGAATTTTGTCAATGGGTTCAAAGCAAAATAAACCAACAAAGAAATTTTGTTCATTTGATTTTATTTACAGATGAAGCCACATTTCACAGAAATGGAAGTGTAAACAAACACAATTTTCATTACTATTCTACCGAAAATCCACATTTTGTAAGATATACTTCTCATGATGGGGCCCCAGTGATAGGGGTGCATTTTTTGAGACTTCAATATCCGCTATACCGTATGTCGTTCAACGCCAACCTGCTGAGAAATGGGTCGTTGTCCAATATATGGATTTTCGGTAACTGTTAATAGTACATTTAATTGATTTTCCTCAGTCTGTGCACGTTTTTCCCTAGTATTTTTTTCATATAACACATTGCCAGTTCTTTCAAAACGCTCTAAAAGCTTTTCAAATGCCCTTCTTTCAGGTTTCCATCTCTCTGGAAACTGTTGTTGATACAGTTTCTTGTTAAGAGCGTATTGTAACATTATAAGCGGCTGCCAACTAATAAACACTAAAACTGGGCCAACTTATAATATTAAAACAAAAGCGATGATGTAATAAACAATTTGTAATTGATCGAATAATTTTAATTAATATAAAATATTACCAAATAACAATCGCTGCTGCCGTCGGCTCAATCGGTAAATTAAGATAGGGAGAGTTCTAATATACTGAGTTTAATTAACATACCTGAAATACTGAATGCTTCTCATCTGCTTAATTATTTTCACTTCACTTAATTCATAAAAAAATGTTATATAAAGAATTATGAAAAAAATGATAAAATCTCGAGCGCCATGTTGTCTTTTTATTTTTATAGGAACAACAAAACCTAGTTAATGAATAATAATAAACAATTTATCAAAATGAAAATAAAATAACATGATATACTTAAGTTTATTCAATATCTGATTGAAAAGGTTAAAAATCAGAAGTCTTATACTATTCTAAAATTATATAAAAACATTACCTTTGAACGGTTCTGTCCATAAACTATAACTGGTAACTATGAAGCAGAATGGTGAACTTGGTGAGGTCAATGTCTTGCTTAATTATCCTTAATATATTGTGGCCATAAATTTATTGAATTTCTTTGAAGTTTAAGTATGTAGAACTTGCGTTGTAAAATGTAATTCAAGTAAAAATTGCCATTTAAATTAGAAAAATAATATAATAGTAAATTAGTGACTTATACGTGCCATTAAAAATAATTATTATAAAAATGCCATATAAAAGTATGCATTAAAAAATATGAGTAAAATATAAGTCAAATATGAGTGAAACATGAGTAAAATAAACGAAATAGGAGTGCCTAAAAAAAGCAAAGGTTTTAGTTTTAAAATATAATGAATTAGAAAATAACTTACCATCAAAATGTGATGGCACCAAATATAAAAAAAATTAGGTAAAAACCATGCTTTCTGCTGTAACATTCAGCATCAAGTGAATTAATAAAACTTTCAGAATAACTCAAGTGAGTATTCCCCTAAAAGTTTTCACGCGTTTCGCGGATACAATAATATGAATCCAATTTTTTAAGAAAGGGAACTATAACTCTTTATGAAATATTACACCCAAAAGATATGTTCTAGGAAATGCAAATTAAATTGCCATTCTCAATTCTACATATTAATAATTAAAAACTTTTCTAATATTACACCAAATAAATGAACGATCTTAAATCAATGTATTTTTTAATACAACCACAAAAAAAGGTTGTTACAGTATTCTTATCACTAGCTTCCAAAACAAAAATCATATCAACCATTTCGGCTTGCGAAAAATTCATTATTTACAATTTTAATTCAAGTTTTAAATCAATTTGCTATAAAATACACTAATGCGTCACACAAATTATCAACTGACAATAAATAATGACGTTTCTGATGATCTCTATTATGTTTATATGCCACGCCTCACGTCACGGCCAACTAACAACAAAACTTGAAAGCCGTTATAGCCTTTTTACAATAAAAAAATGTTAAATTGTCATTATTTCAAAAACTACAATTTTTTGGGATATACACTCTTATACAAAGTCATCCTTACTTTTAATGCTAAATAAGGGGGTTTCCATTAAAAAAAATGACTTTATAGGTTTTTTTGAATCTATTTTTTATTGTCCATTTTTGATCACCCTGTATGAATGTATTACAAAAATATCAATACAGCCCGTTAGAGAAGGTCCCCATTTCCAAGGAAACCAACGATAACTAATTGATAAAGGCTTCGTTTAGAAAAGATTTCCACCTATGGTTTGGTCTGCAAACGTCATTTTTGACAAAAAATTTGAAATTTGTCAAAAACGGTTAGACTTAGGTATAGGATATTATACATAAAATGTGTCTAAAATTGTATGTAGAATCTAAATATGTAATAATATGTAGGGTTTTCTATTTAAAAAAAAAAATTTTAATTACTTCTAAGCTTTTATGATCTACCCTGTATAATTAAAAATATTTTTGGAATATGCACCAGAACATATCTACATATACAATATACATTGAATTGTTGTCGTTTTTATGGCGCGAACGGCATTTCCTTCTTGTTCCAAACTGTGGGAAGTGGCCCACCTGATCGTTCTGTATTGATTTAAACAGCACAGTTTCTTCTTCGGCATCCTCGTAGCAGTTGGAGTTTGCACTTTCTGACGTATTAGAAATGGGTGACCGGGAAACACTTCTTTTAGGCGTGTTTATTATTATTTTTTTTTTTTTGTAATGTAAAAGGGTACTAGCAATGTCTCCCCGGAATTCTTTTAGCCCTATTTAAGTTTCTGGGTGACCGCGCTTGTATAGAAACCGCGAATTTACGACTGAAATGTCTCGTAACTGTCCAAAAATTGACATTACCATTTTAGAGTACGCGGGGGGTTTTATGGAGAGATATCATCATTATATCCCAGGTCTACTCCCTCCATAAATTGATTATACGGAGTAATCATATTTGGGCATGTGACATCCACTCCTTTTTTTCTCGTTTGCCCCACTTCTTAATTTTTGTTACTCATAGCCCACAAGTGATGAAATGGGGTAGACGGGCTTATTGTCGTACCATTTTACTACGCATAATGTTTTTGTGTTGTCGCAAACATAATCAAACTCCCCTCTCCCTTTTTTTGACAACAGCTTGTCGCTGATGGGTTTGTCATTGGCGCCTTTTTATCTGTTGGGCAGCAGAGTTCCAAGACTCAAAATGCCATATTTGTATCTTAGCAAGTGAACTAAGTGGGGGCTAGTAAAAAATCTATCGAAATATACTGCTGACAACTGGCGATCCTTGATTGATTGGCACAATGCTAGGACACATTTTGCGGAAAATAATAATTCTTCCTCATCTTTCGGGAACTGAATATTTTGAAACATATCAGTCTCTGAGTAGACCATGAAATCGTAAATTATATCTGAAATTCCCGCACGGACAAAAAATTTAATGGGTTCCTTGGGCGTGTACTGCTTTCGTGAACCTGCCATCTTACCCTTGTATTTTACCATCATTTTATCTATAGAATAAAACTTTTCAAGGCATTTTTCACTAGTGAGACTGTCAGAGTTGTTTGAAAATTGAAGAAAACGTCTTATCTGTTGGTACTTATTTCTCGACATCAGTGAAGCCACTCTTTCATATTTCAGGTTGTTACACAAATAGTCCCTGAAGCTGCTCATTTTAACAAGGCCCATCCTCAGTTCAATTACAAGGAAATCAATAATGTCTTCTTTGGTGATACTTATAGAAGTACCAGTCACTTGTACGCTGTATAGGTTTGTCTGATAAACAATCAGGTATAAAAGCTCATCATCAAAAAACCTCAGAAAATGTTGTAAAATGGCTCTCCCTGGTGAGCTTCGCAGGGTAACTTGTGTCACTGTGACACATTTTCAAAACGGTGTATGCTTCCAGCTGAAAAATAAAATATCATTCAGTTAATTGTTATACAACACATAAAGTAAAAATTAAGACAATAATCACATAATACTTACTTGAATGTAGTGTTTCTATTTTTCTTGACCCGTGCGCCAAGAACTGTTTTTTTGTTAGCATTAGGCCTTCTCTCTAAATATGGTATGACTGAAACGCTCACTGACGATCCAGTAGCTTGAACGTTGTCAATTTGGTCAGTATTTCCTCTTAGAATTACGAATACAAGACATAGTTCTTCTAACAATGCCAGAAACACTCACTGATGATCCGCTAGGTTCAAGATCGTTCGGCTGCAAAAATAGTAGAACAGAACACCGTGGGTGGGTAAAAATATGTCAAAAAGTCCATACCTGATAGTGATTTTGAGTGTGGGCTCCAGTTTGGTTTTCCGCAACGCCAATCGAATCTTCCGAAATAGTGTCCTCAAAAATAATAGGTGTCGTGAGGATATCAAGTTCATCTGGGATTTCAACCCATAAAATAAAAAATAATGTTGGCTTGGGTACTAAAATGTGTAACGAAAAACCATAGTACCTTTATATCTGTCTTCTGACTAGTGCAAACCTCATCTAGTACATTGCAATCAAAATCCTAAACATCAAACACTTCCAACATTGATGCTTCCCTTAGCTCTGATGTGTTGTCAACGCCCACTTCCTCTGTTTCATCTTCTGCATCAGAATCTAATCCCGTTTTCGGAACAAGTGAGAGTAATAAGCTCCCCCCTCGTTTTAAAATGTCTTGAATAAGAAAAAAACATAATTTTACTGTACTTTATATAGCACGCCCTATACTTTTTTGTTGAGAAACTTACGTTTTAGATAATCAACACTTCCAGAAGAATTGATATTTCTATTAGAGGTTAGTCAACCATATTGGAAAGTCGTGTTGTTCCTAATTGCACACTCCTACTATAGTCCTAATAACGCACTGTACGATATTACGCACATCATTTAATTTAATTTATTTTAAGCACTTGATTCCTTTATTGGTGTCCTGCAACACTTAATTTATGGTTGCAGATGCCGTCTAAAAAGAGGAAGCAGTAGTCCGAGAACAATATAAGGAGAGCTCTAACTGCTGTGCGGAATAAGGCGATGGGGCTGGTTCGGCATCTAGACATTTTATGTTCCAAAATCAACGTTTTGAAACACAAAGTTAATTCTGGAGAACACGGCACAAATAAATTAGTTACAATTAAACTTAGAAGAAAGCATGTTCTTGACGGCAACCTCGAGCAATCCCTTATACAATAATGCCTGGATACGAAGCCAGATTTTAAGGGTTAACTGCAAAGGATTGCAAACATACAATTGGTTGAAAAAAGTTCTGTACGACACCCATTTAAAAAATCGAGTACAGTAGCAGGCTGGTATTACGCGATAGTGGGGGATTCGCGAAACTCCCCATCTAGGAATGACGTCAGGGTTTCCGGTTTAAACTGCGGACCCGGACGTAGCGAAATCAGAATTCAAGTTGTAAAAGTCTGTTTTACTACTGTTATAGGCTATTGAGACTGTCAGTCTGCATTGAGTTTCGTCGTTAGCACTTGAAGTATAAGAGTCTCTATTTACTTAGTTGGCTACTGAGACTGGCGGTTTGCTCCAAGTGCCACCAGTTTCTGGGAGTAGGCAGATAGAGGCTCAGAACCACCGTGCTTATTCTGTATTTATTAATACACCTACCGAACCTCGACCGCAGGTTATTTACCAGACATATTTTCACTACTATTAGTATTAAGGACTTGTATTGTGTTTATTTACGAACTTGTACATATTACCGTAGGGTTAGCACTTGTACATATTTTTTGTAGTAATTAGGGTATTGTTTACGCGACGGACTCGTCGAGAGGCAACAGAAACGATTTATCGTTTCACGAACTTTATTTGTGAAAATTCCGTAACTTGGTGCACAGAATCTGCGCGTTCCCGGTGCCTCAGACTACGTCATTTGTTGTTATTATAACGGTCACTATTGTTGTGTGATTGACTGTTTTTACATTGTGGTTCATCGGACAATTAAAACGTGTACTTTATTTCTGTTTTGTGTGTTACAAACTACAGGCAGTGTAATAACCGACAAATAATTAGCAAACCGCTTAGCTCATAATTCAAAACATCAAGAGAATTTACAAATAAACATCGAAACTAAGTTATTTAAAAGTTATTAATAAAATATACTTAGAAATTTTATGAAAGCTAACAAAAATTAATAACAGGCAAGTTCATAATTAATTTTATGAAAAGGATTAAATTGAACCTCCTTCCTCTTTATCTTCGTCATCACTACTTGTTTCCTCGTCTTCGGAAGAACCTGTGTTTACGTTGAAAGACAAACTTTCCACTGCTTCATCCAGCAGTGCATCACGTTCCCACATTTCTTGCGCTACATTGTCAACGTGAGCACAATTCTTTTGCCAGTCCGATACGCTGATATCGCGGCAAAAGTGTTTCGAACTAAATTTTCAATTTCACTACCACGTTGATCACGGGGTTCTTCGCAACCTTGTGTTTTGCTAAACTCCAAATTAATTCTATCGGATTAAGCTCACAATGGTACGGTGGCAAGCGAAGTACAGTGTGGCCGTGCTGCTTTAATAACTCGTCAACATAAAAAGTTCTGTTGTAATTCAATTTCTTCACTAATTCCACCAATTCTGCTTTTCGCATTTCGCATGCTGTGGAAACCCCTTTATTTTCTAGCCACTCACGAATAGTTGCCTTCCGGGCAGATTGCGTTGGTGGTTTATTAATTTGAACGCTGTGGTAAGCAGCGTTATCCATGACGACAATACCATTCGGTGGTAGATTTGGAATTAGTTGTTTTTGTAACCAAGTCATGAAGTTCGTATGGTTCATGTCGTGATGGTAGTCTGCTGACTTGCTATTTGACTTAAAGATCAACAATCCATTATTTACAAATCCATACGATCCACCTGCATGAACTATAATGTGCCTTTGACCTGCTCCATTAGTTTGTTGTTTAAAGGCAGAGTCAAAAAGAGCGCTAGGTTCGCTAAATTGACTAAACTAAAATTGATTGCACTCAGTAGAAAATATTCTTTAAATTTCCATTTATTTTTTCTTAATTGTTGTGTCAAATGTTGAAATTCGTCTACAAATTTTTGCATAATATGGCTATCGCTGTGGCCACATGGTGTAGCACAGATAGTAAGCATAAGATAAGCAGCGAACGTAGCGTACATGGCTAGCGTTCGGTTTGGCCGAGCCTAAAACTGAGGGGCCACTGTAAGTGAAGCAAATGGATCGTTGCGCAGTTCGCGGATGACACCGCCTTCTTGGCGGTTAATCGGAACAGCGAAACGGCCTCCCGCCTCATATCCAAAACCCTACGGAACTTCTCTAACTGGGCGAACCAGTGGAGAGTCTCCGTCAATCCCACCAAAACCCAAACAATCCTTTTCCGTTATCTTCATTACGCAGAGGATAAGTTCCCCAATCTTACCTCCAGAAACGTCACCTTCACCCTTAACCAAGAAAGGCTCACACTCCAAGATGAAATCACCTACCTAGGAATCCTCTTCACTAGAACCTTCAATTGGCTCCCCGATGTAAAAAGAACACTAAACAGGATTAGAAACCGCCCAAACCTACTGGGCGCCCTTCGGGGTAGAATCAGAGATTGTCACCCCAAAACACTTCTCCACACATATAAAACATACATCCGCCCTGTTATGGATTTCCAAGCTCCTATATACACAAACATTAACCCCAATCACCTTTCCTCAATCGCCTCCTGTGAACGCCGAGTTTTTAGACGGATACACAGGTTACCCCTCAGATACCCTAATGACCTCACCTTACACCACGCCAATATACCCCAATCACAAACCGTATCCAAAAACTCCAGGAAAACTTCGCCTATAAAATAATTTTCGGCAACATTATCCCAACCAAAGAAATTCTTATCACTCCCTACAACTACAGCTTTCCCAAATTCCCTCGAAAAAAACCCAAATTAAAATTTAAACATCCCCCAGCAATCCTCACACAACTCCTCGGCGACCTCCCCGAGGAGGTAGAAGAATCCGTCGATAATACCCCATATGCCCTCCGCATCTCCCCGTCTATTCTATGACGACACAGCATGACACCGGCCAACGATCTAATTAATCACACTGCACACCACACCACACTAACCCACACGCCCACTTAAACACAACCACACACTATTCAAAATTCAAATTCAAATAAATTTAAACACTTTTTTTTTCTTTTTTATTACCAAAAATTACCACACCTCATGTGTTTGTTATTGTATAAACAATACAATAACACAAAACAGCGCAATACCAACAACAAGGGAATGACTAGGGCTGAAGAGGAGAAGGACTGAACAGTCTACAATAAGATATATATATATATATATATATATATATATATATATTGAGATGTTCAGAAAGAGGTAATAGAAGTATCGGACAGCTTACATGACATTTGAGTAATAAAAAGGGGTGATTTCTAGCTCGATACAAGTGCGAGACAATATTTTATATAAATCTGGTTCACGATGTGATTAAAATAAATTTGATTGGTATAAATTAGTCTGAATATCATTTGCTTAGTTTGGTTTTATCATAAAAAGCAATTTGCTGCTAACAAAATTGTCAAGAATGTTAAATATAACCATTTTCGTAAAATCATTTTAGTATTGCAATTATTGCAATAAAAATCAATTTTTCAAAGGTAATTTGGCAAGTGGACACTTTACAGGTGTTTAAACATGGACTATATAGTTAGGATAATGTTAGGGATAGTGTATGTTTAGTTTTTGAATGCAGGAAATACAAAAATTTAATAAAAGGGTTATAATATGGACAGTTTAGACATTTTTCGCACATATTTTTGGAAGCGAATTAGTGACAAAAATTATGATACAAGATTGACATTAAGAACAACATTTAGAACATTATGGTATACAGACATTTATAGTGCCGTACATTTATATAGTGAAACATTTAATAAGAGTGTCAGACGATGAGACTTTTTCAATGCAACACTATATAACAATATGCATTGCAAATAATTAGTGAGAATAATAAAGACAATAAGTACAAACCTTAAACATAACATTTTAAGTGTTAAAAACATTTTTAAATATAAATTATTTTCATTTTTAGATTTAAGTTTGGTTAGGTTGTAATTTTTAGGTTTTTTACATAATTTTATACTTTTTCCACATTATTAGATTTAGATTTTGCTCTTAAAGCAAATAATAAATGTTCTTTCTTAATATGACACAGTTTTTATAAGGATACAGCGCTTTTCTCCGCAAAATTATGTTAAATCTGAGGTGAATTTTAGATAAAATCACAAAAGCTAAAAATTGCTTTAAATTAAATATTTCGAACACAAAAAGTATGTATTCTTATGTAGAATGTTCTCAGAATTCCATTTTTGCAATTAGTTTTAGTATAGCTTGTAAGTGTAAATAGTTATAAGCTTATTTATGTTAGATTAGGTTACTTCGTATATTAATGTTAGGAATTATAGCTTGTTAGGTGTCTTTTTGTTCAAAATTTTACGTAGGTTTCATTTCCGTTTTTAATTTTCAATTCCGATTATGCATAAGAAAGTTACGGCCAAATTTCCATTTTTGTCCAATTTGTAATTTTGATCCACCAATCATAGCCTTGGTTACTTTTGCAATATGGCTGTAAAAAAAATGAATTTTTGGTAACAACCAGAAACATATAAAAGCAAGCGCTCAGGAAATCACTCTCTCTAGAATTTGATCAAAAGTGTAAAAGGTTAAAACGGTGTTGTGAAATTTGTATTTAAAAGTAAATTCATAACCTAATTTAAATTCGTCAAGAAGTTATACTTAACGAAGATTACGTTCGAGAGCACTTGTTTTTATATTCGACGATTTAAAATAAATAATTCGGTCTCCGATACCTGTCGTTTTTGAAAATTATTTTTGTTCGTGTTAATTTGTGTTACGATTTTGTAAAGATTTGCTTTTGTGTTATACAACTTAATTTAATTCCGTTTTACCAAATTAAAACCCATTTTATTTGGTTAATGCTGTTTTATTTCTGCGGACAATTTTTTTAAACAAAATTTTTATCGGTGGCTAAAAATAAAAGTGTTATCAACAAAATTTTGGATATTTAAACATTTTTTAAAACGATATCACTCATTAAACTTTAAAATTATTTAAATAAAAAGCTACCTAAATTAAATAAGTGGTTGGAGTTTGCCGATTTTGGAGAAAACATCTTTAAGTTTGGAAGTTGGTGTCTTCGACAACCGAGAAACGAGTTAGCAGTGTTGGGTAATGGTAACAACTATAATCAAGTGGACATTGCCTGCATCCAGCTGGAGTATCTGAAGACATCAATCAACCGTGAGGACAGTATATGTGAGTCAAACCTTAATAACCCTATTCATTGATATTTTCTTGCAATTTATATTTGTTACATATATGTTTTTGGTTAAGAATTTTAAATATTTACTTGTGTAAACACCTGTAAAGATATTAATTTCTTTTCTTTTTCTAAATTCTCATTTTGATCTAAACATTAATTTTCTAAATTATTTATTTGACATCTTTGACAGTTTATAATTTCACTTAAGTTCATTACAACGCAAGCGTTTGATAGCAAATTACATTCAGAACAATTTTTATACTTTCAATTCAATTATATAAAGGATATTTCATATACATATCTTCACATTCAAAATTATAACTTCAAACTAAATTCCCTGAACTCTATCCCCATATGAGATCTGAGCTAGTCTCAGCACAACATAATAAATAAAAAAGTTAAAATATTAATTCAAGCATAATTATCAACATTAAAAATTCATATTAACCTCAAACTAAATACTAAATTATATTATTTTCCTCATAAATTTATAAGTCGACATCCCAATTTTATATATATATATATATATATATATATATATATATATATATATATATATATATATATTGTATATATATATATATATATATATATATATATATATAAGCTAAAACAAGTAATTACTAACCATAAGCATGAGCATACTAAAAAAAAAAAACAAAAAAAAGCGAAGGGTAGTTAAGCGAAACGAACTTGAGATAAATTAAACTAAGTGAAATAAAGCTACCCCTGCAATTAAACCCGAGATGTGCAATTGATTTGTAAAAGTACAAGAAAGAAGTAGGTAACATTCTTCTCGTTTGTTCATATCCACACCCTTTGTATTGTTTTAGTTCGTCAAACTATGACATACGAATGAACTTACTCCAGCAAAGAATTCACTCGAATCAAAACAGAGCGAAGATAAATATTGTTTTTAAGCTTGGCTGGATTAATTTCCTCGTAAGCGGCTTTTACATTTACGAGTACTCGAGGATCCGAAGTCCTTCTCTCGAGAATTCAGTTTCTGTCATATTTGAATATAAAAAACACACACTCGAATACGAGTAGGTACTCGGAAATGTAAATGACGCTTTAGCGTTATTTGCCGTGATCACATACGTTTATGATGAAGTTAATTTTTACAAGACTTAGCACCCAGTGGCTGGCCTCTCACTTTTAATCTTCAATTATAATTTAATTTTCTCCGCTTTGATTAGTTTGAACATTAAAAGAAGTTATTTTGTCTAAAACATACCAGAATAGCCAATTTTTCTTCCATCTTATTGACCAAAATGTTTAACGTGGGAACTTTGTTATCGACGGTGTAGGTTTCATGTTTCATGTACAATATTCCCCAGTCGCAATAAACTAACACGATTTTTTTAGAACAGCCACTTCTTCTTTTTTTCGATGGAGAATCCAGAATGCACACGTCGCTTGACTTAACTTCATTTCTGATAATAATCATTATTTACAGATTTAGTTCGGCAATTCAAAAAATTACCAGATTTTTTGCATAAAAGTAGCCGATTTCCCTGTTGCGGTAGCTGCTAATTCCGTTGTCTTTTTCAAAGGAAATGACCACACACATGCGACTTTCTGCCTTTCGAAGAACTCGATAACGTTTTTAATAATATTTCTGGCCTCGAAATGTACCGATTTTGTCGAAATCGTAGCCATGTGTTTAGTGGGTTATTGACAATGACAATTTAGTGATCTTGTACACGATTGTACATCTAAGAATTCTAACGTGTGATTGGACAAATTGAATTCGCGCCACTTTGGTGATATTTAGTTCGCATATTTGCTGGGGACTTTGTTTTTCTGGCAGAGCTTTAAATGATAACAAATCGTTTTTTTTTCTTTCTGTACAGCTTGATGTATTTGAATACATACGTAACATATTCCTTTTAATTTGATAGAAATAATCTTAAATTATATAAATTTTCGTATGGGAAGCTTTCTATTACGTAACTTAAAAAACATTTCTGTATGGTTAAAACTGATATGCACATGTACTGTATATGAACTTGCAAACATTTTTGTATTGTACGAGAGCTGTTTTTTTTTTCAAGTTCCGATAGGCCATAAATAATAGACGTATTATAACATGATGATTTTATTACCAAAAGATTTGCACATTCTTACTTATTTTTCTACATGTTTAAATTGTTAAATTAGTAAGTTGACAACCCTGTCAGAATTAACACTACTAAAAAGCAAAGATGGCAACAGTGTGTGCGTGTGTGATTAATAAAAATGTAGATTGTATGTATTTACGTGTGTGAAGATAGCGACGGCCATCTGAGCGACGGAGTGACGTCATCCACCAGTATGCGTATAACGAAACGTGCTATATAGAATTACATTGAATGTTTTTTATTAATAATTTCAACGCTATGGAGGTAAGGTAATTGTAATAGCAACCATGTAATGTATATAGCACAGGACCTCTTATAATAAAGTATAAACCATTTTAATAAAGTAATATAAAAGTTATAGCTTGGGAAAAACCGTACTTACATCCCTAGCGGACCATCCACATACATGCCCGTTTTTAGACAAACTATTGGTGCTTCTGCAATTAATTAAATTATATGACTTTGCAAAAGTATGAAGTATTTTAATACGAAATTTCAATCGATTTCGTTCATAAATAACACAGTTAGAGACCTGGCAACGGTTCAAGACGCGCTCATTCCGCGCGGAGCGACATCCGTCTCGTTTTAGGAAAACTATTGGTGCTTCTGCAATTAATTAAATTATATGACTTTCGCAAAAGTATTAAGTATCTTAATACGAAATTTCAATCGATTTCGTTCATAAATAACACAGTTAAAGACCTGGCAACGCTTCAAGACGCGCTAATTCCGCGGGCAGCGACATCCGTTCTCGTTTTAGGAAAACTATTGGTGCTTCTGCAATTAAATTAAATTATCATGACTTTCGCAAAAGTCTCTAATTATTTAATTGCAGAAAGTTCACCAATAGTTTTTCATAAAAACGAGAAACGATCCGGCGCTAAGACGCGCTAATTCGCGGCAGCAGGTCTACTGTTTATTAGACGAAACATTGAATGCTTCTGCAATTAAATAATTATGACTTTGCGAAAGTCATAATTTATTAATTGCAGAAGCACCAATATTTCTAAAACGAGAACATGTCGTGCCCGCGCATGAGCGCGTCTTGAATCGTGCCAGGTCTTAACTGTGTTATTTATGAACGAAATCGATTGAAATTTTGATTAAATATTATCAGACTTTTGCGAAAGTCATAATTTATTAATTGCTGAAGCACCAATAGTTTTCCTAAAACGAGAGACATGTCGCTGCCCGCATGTAAGAGCGCGCTTACGTCGCCGGTAACGAATCTAAACTGTGGTTATTTATGAACGAAATCGATTGAAATTTCGTATTAAGATATACTTCAAATACTTTTGCGAAAGTCATATAATTTAATTAATTGTAGAAGCACCAATAGTTTTCTAAAACGAGAAACGGATGTCGATGCCCGCGCATAATGAGCGCGCCTTGAATCGTCGCCAGGTCTCTAACTGTGTTATTTATGAACGAAATCGATTGAAATTTCGTATTAAAATACTTCATACTTTTGCGAAAGTCATATAATTTAATTAATTGCAGAAGCACCAATAGTTTGTCTAAAAACGGGGCATGTATGTGGATGGTCCGCTAGGGTGTAAGTACGGTTTTCCCAAGCTATAACTTTTATATTACTTTATTAAAATGGTTTATACTTCAGTATAAGAGGTCCTGTGCTATATACATTACATGGTTGCTATTACAATTACTTTACCTCCATAGCGTTGAAATTATTAATAAAAAACATTCAATGTAATTCTATATAGCACGTTTCGTTATACGCATACTGGTGGATGACGTCACTCCGTCGCTCAGATGGCCGTCGCTATCTTCACACACGTTATGTATTTTCCATACTGAAAAGTTCAGTTTATTTTTCTTGTTAATAAAGCCTATTATATTCTTTGGAACAATTCAACTATTTCTTTCACATTTTCCTAACATTGGTTATGGGCCCAGAATAGTTGTAAATAGTTTCAAAAAGATAAAAGTTTTTTTTTGAGGTTAAAAACACGTTTTTGCAATACGTAAAAAAAAATGGAAATGAATCGTGGGATGGTTGACAATAAATATGGTATACTTCCATTTAATGGTGACAATTTTGATAACTGGAGATTTAGATTGAAATCTGTTTTGATGGCCGTTGATGTACACAGTGTATTAGAAGAAACGGAGAATGAAAAGAATGCTGAATGGGTAAAAAAGGATAATAAAGCAAGAAACATTATAATTCAAAGTGTAGCGGATTCACATCTTGAGTACGTTAAGGACATTGGAAGTGCTGGTGAAATGATGACAAAATTGGAAACTGTATTTGCTAAAAAGGGTACATGTTCAAAGTTTTTCTTGTTAAAAGAGCTGGTTAGTTTAAGATATAGTCACAGGATGATTTGCAAAATCATTTTAGTAGATATGATAAAATTCAAAGAGAACTGAAGAGTTTAGGCGCTGATTTCTCGGAGTCAGATATGGCCTGACAACTTACTAAATTTTGACGAAACTAACATGTGCGACGATCCTGGCCAAGAAATCGTGCTTGTTCGCCGCCGAGTAAAGCACACGGAACGTATCCTGGATGCAACAAAAGCAAGCACTTCTGTAATGTTTGCCATAACTGGCAGCGGCAGACTTTTTCCAAGCTACATTGTGTATAAATCAAAGTACGTTCACGACAATTGGACAGAAGGAGGACCACCTGGAGCTCTGTATAATTGCAGTGCTAGTGGGTGGTTCGATAGCTTCTTATTCGAAAGCTGGTTTGTAAAGGTAGCTTTGGAATATTTCAGAAAGCGCGATGGCCCAAAGGCGATCATCGGCGATAAGCTGGCTAGCCACATTTCTATTTCCGTTATTACAAAATGTGAACAGTACAATATAAAATTCTTACTTCTGCAACCCAATAGTACACATTTGACGCAGCTCCTGGATGTGGCATTTTTCAGGCCGCTGAAGAGAGCCTAGAAACCAACGTTATTAGAATGGAAACGGAGCCATCGTGGCACCTTGCCAAAAACCGGTTTTCCTTCCGTATTCAACAAAGCTCTAGACCGTATCAAAGAAAATATAGAAGATAATGCAAAAACCGGATTCAAAGCCTGTGGCCTTTTGCCAATCAACAGAAATGAAGTCCTAAAGAGATTACCCGATTTTCAAGATGGAAATGGTACTGGCGAGGAGTGGCAGGCAGCATTTGAAGAAACGTTGAGACAGACACAAGTACAGCCTCTTCGTCAGGTGAGAAAAAAGAACAAGGTGCCCCCAGGAATACCAATCACAATCGCAAAACTTCAAGAAAACCCTGTAGAAGGCAACTTAGAAAATGACGTGGAAGCCAACGAAAATGAAATCGTGCAGCAGAATGATAACCAAAGTGCCAACGATGAACGTGGACCAACAAAGAACCAAGTGTAGATGACTTTGTACTATGCAGTTTTGTGTATGACATTGGCACAAAGAAGGAAAAACGAAAGTCATTTGTTTGTCAGATTAAAAAGATTGAATCCGAAAACTTTGAAGTTAGTTGTACGCGGTACAATAAACAATTTCATTGTTATGTTTTTCCCATATTAAAGATGTTTGCGTTGTAACTAAGAAGCAAATACAAAAAGTCTTGCCTGGTCCTACAGTTAAGAGAGGAAGATTTGTATTTTCCGGTGTACTGCACAATAAAACTGAATAATATAGATTTAGATAGGTACCTTGCGACTCCGATTTGAATTTTATATAATTCTCTGTGCGTGCAAATTGCTTTTGTTTTATGAAAACTATTAGCTTAATGTTGTTTATTTGAAGGATTTTGTTTTATTTTTAAGAATTTATAACTTGTTTGCAAATAAAAGCGATTTTATTCAAAAATTTGCAGTTTTTTCAGTTTTTAAAATTTTTTTAAAAAGATAAAAGGTGTCCCAAGTCACCTTTAGTGCGTGTGATGTCCAACAATTAAAATTGTGCTGGAAATTCAATAAAATTATATTTGTTCCAAGTAGCCTTCCTGCAGGTGACTTGGGTCCCCAACTTTGTTTTTAAAAAACAAAAAACATATTAATAATAGAGTGTTTATCAATTAAGCAATCAATGTGATAGTAAGTAAAGTTTTTACCTGCAAAAAAGAAAAGCAATATCTATTGCGGATAAAATGTTATATAGTAAAATATAGCAAAACATGTCCCAATTCACCTGCGTTTACGGTACACGAAAACTTAAAATTCATGTATTGTCTTACTCTATAAAAAAAATTAGTAAAGACATATTTTATATGCTGCTACCACAGCATAATAACAAACAATGCTGTGCTGCTACTTACAAGAGAAACAATTTTATAAATATCCACACAATGCAATTCTACATATGTTACCTATTTAAAGAGCGATTATGTTGTGTATGTAACAACGAAATTAAATAACAAACGAAAACAAACATTCCTTTGTAGAATTCTAAATGTAATACGTTGCTAAATAAACAAACGTCATAAATCAAAACCGTATCATTTCCAACAGGTAATCGCGGAAATTATGTGACAACGCTGTGTCAATAGCAAAGAAGAAATTTGTGGAAAACGTTCAATTCTAAAATGGATTAGTTTGATTGGTCGAGTACTAGAGTGCCGATATTAGCGCCCCAAAGCGGTCGACTAACTTTGGCGTATACTATATTTATTACGGACATTTCCTCTCTTACCTATGTATCGACATGGTCACTGTATATATGCACACCATGTGCGGCTGCTTAGGTCAATACTGGAGTAGTATGTTCCCCCTCAGAACCCTAACTCCGTTCCTTCCGATCCTATCCTCCATACCCATCCTTAATACCACCATGCATACATACGTAATGTATGTATGTATGCTGGACATCCATGATTGTGGCTGAAGGAGCTCGGAAAGCTCGAGCAGCCCGCCCTCCCCCTTGGGGAGGGAATGAAACACGTGGCCTTTTCTCTTACCTATTATATACTCTTGCTATTAGTGCAGGAGATATGAATTTTCAAATATTTAATATTGTGTTATAAAGATCAATAATGTACTCAAATAAAAACTATTTAATAGGTAAATATAATAAAATATATAACACGCCTATATAAATGAATTTAAATACATAAACGCACGACGTACAACCGCCTTCTTTCACACCTTCGTTAATAATGCCAATTTCATTCTTCCCCCCTTACTCCGCGCTTCCTGTCGTCCGACCTCGCCCCCTCGTCATTCTCTTTTTCCGCGTAACAATTGATATTATTATAATTTTCTAACTATTTTGGTTACAAACTTGGGATTTTGGAAATAAACTGTTCATTTGCGCTAATGAAATAATACTATCCTGATGAAAACACTACTTCCGGTTTTTCCAAAAATTGAAAACATTCCTCGTATTGCTATTCTTACTTTAATTGAAAGGGAGCGAAATTTGCTTTAAAATGATATGAAACAGTCCATAGTTATCTTGAAAGATAAGCGACTTTTCTTGACTATCGCTAAATCGACTTATTGGCTCATTTTACAACTGTTGGCCAAGTTGCGTCAAGATCAGCCATGTTGTCTGGATATGTGTGGGGGGGGGGGCGTGTGTGTGGATGTATTTGGGCGTGTTATTACGGTATAAACTGGCAGAAAGACGAGGTAACAGATAAACTTGGCTTTCGCACCACCAGCCAGTGGTAGGGTGAGTTAGATGTTAATTAGGTTGTACACCGAAGTACTATCCTTCGGTGTACACCAGACATAAGTCAAAATAGGGGTAGAAATCGTCATAAAACCGGAACTGGGCGCCAGGATGTTTTAAATGTCACAATAGGGGATGAAATGCCTAATTACGATAGTTCATAGCTCGCTCAAAATACCAAAATAACTTGCTTACCTATACGTAATCTCCACAGGCGGCACCGAGACCAGCAGATCTTTCGCCAACCTGGAAGGCTTCAAAACCAATATTTGCACGCTTAAATAAATAGCGTGCCGCAAAAATCAATCACTTCTTTGATAAACAAACACTAATCTCTACACTCAAGTTACATTAATCCAAAATCTCAATGTGTAAAATACTTTCACCTCGCCAAACAAAAAATACAGTAATATATTAACAATAATTTAAAAAACGTTTTAACTGTGCACACAATCCTTTGAAAACTTTCCTCAAATTACGTTTCATTATGCTCAATTCATAAGCAAAACAAGAAAGAACAAAAAATGCAAAATTCAACGGCCTCTCAATGTACGTTAAAGTTAAATCGACCTTTGAAAACTTTCGGCCGTGTTTATTTGATTCAAACCAAACTTGATATAATTACGTTAATTTAATGACCAAATTAATAGGTTCACAAAACAAGAATAACACAAATTCAATAACCTAAATAAATATAATAAAAATACAAAAACATAAGAAATTCGTAGACAATGTAAATGTAAACAAGAACGGCATCAAACAACTTACTTAAATTTGGCTGGTCCTCTAGCTAGAGTATGTAAGAAATCGCCTTCTAATAGACCTATACTAATTTCAATATAAACGTTTGTCAATTTTGTATAAAATTAAAAAAAATACACTTCAAATAAATTTGGCTAACCCTCTGCATGAAAGCACTGGCCGTATAAATTTAAACAACAAAATGATCAAGAGTCGCCCACGAAAAGAAAAGCCGTGAGTTCATGCATTTATTTTATACCTAAATAACATCATAATCATTAAAAAACAAAATTTTATTTAAATTTCGTCAGTCACCACATCCAAGAATAACACAAAAGTTACCTTAAATGCAGAAGCCCTTGGTTACACAGAATCTGGGACGGACTATCATCTCGACGATACGATTTCTGCTGGGGATGTTTGCGATATTAAGCAGCGGCCGACGGCTGCCTTTTGCTCCTAGCGTTGCTTAATTGGATTTTCAATTGATCGTGTACGTTAATGTCTACATTGATAAGCAAATCGTTCACTGCACTTTATTTGCTTTAACTATGCTCCTCAGGCGAAACTATTTACAGTACGTTACTTATTCACTTTATGTCAATACTATACAAGCTCGGGTTAATTCATATAATATTTAATTTACAAAAAATTTTAATTAAAATTATTATTAATTTTATTAAATACATAAATAAAAAGTTTACCTCGAGCAAAGTACAGGTTGTAGGTTCAAATCCTACTCGAGGTAAACTTTTTATTTATGTATTTAATACAATTAATAATAATTTTTAATTACATGTTTACCTTTGAACTTATTCGTTCATAACAAAAACTTATAATACAAAAAATTGTATTTTTTTTAGCCGCAGGCTTTTGTTTTCGAGCTCACTGTGAACTAAATGTTTGTAACCTTGAAACAAGCGTTGTATTTTCCGCAAAGAAAAGCGAAGTCTTCTCCATAGGAAAGCATGAGCACTAGGTACTTAACACTCAGCACTGTTCTGAATCTCGACAAATATAATCCTAAGGATTAACTGAACGTCACAATAAATTGGCGTCGTGAAGGTTGAACAATTATATGATCCGTTAATGAAATTTTGAAAGATGAAGAGCACCTTTTAACGGGAGTTTTTTCTACACGCGCCTGGTCAAAAAACTAAACTGTACGCCTCAACGCCTGTACTAGTGCTCTCTACATAAAAACTTTACTTACCGCCACATTGGTTTTTCAACCACCTCCACTCTAATTTGCCCAAAAAACTTAAATATACCACTCCACGCATACACGAAGCCTAAGTCCGAAAAACGTCGGGAGAGAAGGCTTCGTCAGCAAGCCTGTTTCTACGCGAAATCTTATCTGAGAAATTTGATATTTAACGAAATGGAATTTTCATCCACAGTAGCCTTTAATGCTATGTACCTAAAGTCAATTTCTTTATGTTAAAACCAAACCCTTATCAATAGAAATGGTGCCTATCTGGCGGCTAACTAGAATTTTTGCAATCTAATATCTGAATACGTTATTTAATTCAATCTTTTTAGATGACGCAATTCCAACTTGGTTTAACCAAATTAAAATACGAGATTTATTTCTACGAAACTATTCCTATCTACAAATACACTAACGAATGTTTCCAGTAAGAGGGCCTCCCTAAATATTTATACCAAAATGTAAATCACATATTCCTTTTAGAAAACACAAAAAAAATTCGTAAACTTTTAAATTACGTAAACGTCAAAAGAAAACGTTACAATCGAAAAGCTTCTCCAATCTTTGTTGCCTGATTAATTCCAATTAGGAAAATGCATACTCCATTCAAAATGGTCGGTACTAACGGATAATTTTACAAATTCGAAATTTACCGACGAATCTTGACGAAATCATAGATACATGACAGTGTATGTGGGTGTGTGAGTATGTGTGTATGTATGTTAGCATCCACGATAACTCCAGAATGAAAATACCTACGTACTTAAAATTTGTATTTAAGCTTGTTTTCAGTTGACAGAGCTGATTGGATTTTGGGGTGAAATCCAGCAGCGGAGGGGGGGGGGGGTTAGGGTCAGTTTATTATTTTTATTAAATATTTCTAAAACAGCTGAATATTTTAAATATACACTGCGCTCAGAAAGTAACGGATAAATTCATTATTTTCGAAATCGTTAATTTGTGGTCAAAATCCTGCGACACATCATTTTTTATTTTGATTGCGGACTTTTTGCTGTGTCCACATGTAGATGGCGCTGCGCACTTTCCGGATATGACGTCAAAGTTCACATTTTTAAACGACAACCCTGTATGTTCTTCGTAGAAATCGATGCAACTCTTTCTCCTGATTTGAAAAATGCTCTATTTATTGGGATTATTTGAAACAGTATGCGTGATATTAATTATCAAATGTGGCATAATTCGAAAAGTGATGCGGTGTTAGTGTTGTCAATGTTTGCGTTAAATTAAGAATCTGGGTACTAAGCAGTGCACAACATTTATTAAAATAAACATAAACTGAACGAAAACAAACATAAAATAAGACTTGAAAGGGTTTTTGTCTTCCAGTGACAAAAATACGTACTTAAGTCTACCTATAACGATACATAAATATGCGGTTTTGAAAATAAAAATAAACTCCATGTCGAGTTACCTGGTTGCTTGTTTTAACAAAAGCTACATTTCAATCCACCAGTTTCGTTCTTCGACATTTATGTCACATTTAATAATTAATATCGCGCATACTGTTTCAAATAATCCCAATAAATAGGGCATTTTTGAACTCAGGAGAAAGAGATGCATCGATTTCCGCGAAGAACATACAGGGTTGCCATTTAAAAACATGAACTTTGACGTCATATCCGGAAAGTGCGCAGCGCCATCTACATGTGCGACTAAAGTCCGGAATCAAATTCAAAAATCGACGTGTCGCAGAATTTTGACCCCAAATTAACGATTTCGAAAATAATGAATTTATCCGTCACTTTCTGAGCGCACTGTATAAAAATACCCCATATATTTTTTAGTATTTTGCAAGAAACCCCTGTAATACACTAGCATTCACCTAGTTCCGTTGGTATTCACTTTAAATTCATAAGTGGACGGCATCCAACATATTGCAAAAATATTGATTACGTCCATCGGGAACATCTCTACCGCCCCACACTATCTGCAGGTTAAAGTCGATAAGCAAATGATTAATTACAGTAAGTACTGCTATGTTTACAGCTGCCTAAGCTCTAGTGTTATATATTTCCTTTCCTTTTTTAATGCTGAGCGTTAAAAATGATAGTTACAATTACTTTGGTTATAATTTTTGCTACACTGTAGTGATTTTTGATGGTTCCTGAATTACCGACTTCTCCACTGGGACTACTTTGAATAACCACCCGTTTTGATTTTGTCTTCAAGAGCCCTGTACTCGAGCGAAGGTTCTATCAAGCATCAAGCGAGAATTCCGAACAATCGAATTGTAATTTAACATCTTAATCCTTATAAACTAAAAAATAATTAATTACCATTGCTAACTGTTGTTTGTCTCAATAAGGACAAACATAGTATAATATTTAAAATTACTTTAATCTACAATAAATTGTGAGAGGTAACAAATTATAGAAATGAAGAAAATTATAATTAGATTCCTAAAAAAATTACAAAACTTCGACACCACCAAGGGATTGTGAACTAGGACTCGGAGTAGAGCTCACCGAGCTTAAAGTTTCTTCTTTAATTTTTAATTTATTAGGATCCTTTTTTTCTTTATCTTTAGTATGTTTATGATCGTGTTTATGTTTATGCTTATGTTTATGTTTTTTCTTATCTCTTTTCTTTTTCTTTAACTAAAAATATATTTTTAACACCTTAAAAATACACAAGATCAGTTACCTTAGCACTAGGATCGATTTTATATTTTGCATCAGGCTCCTTTTTAAACATACCAGGTTCAAAACCAACAGGGCCTGTTTGACCCATACCCGTAACGAAACTGAGTTATCTGAGAAATATTCCTGTTTAGGAACAACTGGTTTAACTGTTGGTTCCACTTTCAAATCTAACGGCATATTTTCTTCCTGAAACTAATAATTAATATATCAACACGTGAGAGTGGCTATTACCTTTATCTTTTCTTCTCGGGCAATTATTTCTACGTTAACACATTCTAAAGTGTCATCAATAATTATGTCCGATGGTCCTTCCTTTGGAATAATGGGAGAAGCATTCCGTTTAATATCCACTGCAGATGGTGGTGGTGTGGGAGAAGAGAAATTTTTTAATTTTTTAGGTTCGCCAAATGATGGTAGTTTCTGTGGCTTGTACAATCCTTCAGTTTCAGGATTAGGCAAACAGGTTGGTCTACGCGTACCATACAGAACGTGGTATAAATCTACTAAATCGCATCGTAACCTTGTGTCATGAGAAAGCATTCCACTACAATTGTAATTTAAGAAAAATGTAGGGATAATTATAAACTTACTTAATATTAGACCATATTCTGTCTACGAGATCCACAATGTCCAGTCGATGTCTGTGCGCTCTTTCAAAAGGTGGGTGCTCGATAAGTAACCCGACGAGTTTATGTCGAACCCCTGGATCAGGATCATTTTCAATTATATCCAGCAGGTTTTGTAGATCAGGCCAACGACCATCGGCACGAACAAAGTCAACCAAACACTCTAAAGCTGCTATCCGAACATCTATAATCAATTTTGTTATTATAACTCTCAAAAAAGTTTTAGGCCAGCATACCAATAAATTGTCCGTAAACAGCGTAACTTTTAAACAAATTTGGACTGCTTGGTAGATGTCCAAATTTCTGTAGCCTTCTGATTGCCTTTAGACACGCAACTGTTATGGTGTACTTATAACAAGGCAAAGATTTCTCCAAATTAAGCATGCGAGTAATTTCCTCCAACACTAGTTTCGTGTCTGCGCTAAGACTCTCAAAGGTAATAGGCGCACCTTGTTGAACTACTGAGACAACCGGTGTTATGGTACAACCAAGCGCTTCTACCAAAATAGCCTTATAGTAGTTATCCGAATATCTGTTTTTAGAGTTATCGTTGTACTTAAATAAGTCGAGTAAAAAACGAATTACTTCAGGTGGACAAATTCCGTGAGCATTTCGTAATCCGGCCATGGCTAAAGGTATTGTCTTTTGAAGATAATAATGTTGGAAGTTTGTAAAGGTATTTTGTTTAATTATATGAGGAGCTGCAAAAGAACCATAAAATTTTCGAAAAATTGCTAACATCGCCGGAGGGCCTGCCCAATTTGATACCATCGCATTAGCAACCTGAAAACGAAGAAAATTATGCATTTTTTGGTATTGTTGAACCATTGAATAAAATACGTTAAAAGTTCAAAACACTGGTAGTAATGAATTAAGTCGTATCTACTTCCAGATTAGATATATTACGAATCATTTTATCAATTAGTGATTATTGGTTTGCAAAAGAGCAATTTTCTAGAACAATTTGTAAGTAAATATACAGTGGCTGATCAAATTATTAGAGCCACCCTGCGAAATTTTAATTTTGTAATTTATTATTGTCATATAATGTCCGTAATCTATTTTTTTTAAGTCTTCTTTTGGGAACGATAAATAAAACTAATAAACATAATAAAATTAGTTTTATTAAATACAAATAAAAAGTTTACCTCGAGTAGGATTTGAACCTACGACCTGCACTTTGCTAGAGTACCGCACTATATTAATATAAGTAATTTGATTTTATCTCATTATATTTAGAATTTACATCAGTTCTACATACATAGACAAAATTTACATCGATTGGTGCTTGAACCTTGATGGCGCAGTTGGTTAGCGCGGTACTCTTAGCAAAGTACAGGTCGTAGGTTCAAATCCTACTCGAGGTAAACTTTTTATTTATGTATTTAATAAATTTAATAATAATTTTTAATTACATATTTACCTTTGAACTTATTCGTTCATAACAAAAACTTATAATAACAATAAAATTAGGTTTATATTTTATGTTTAGTGTAAAAATGTAACATAAGGGATATTAAATCAATACTTGGTGGTGTCACCTTTCGCGAACATCGTCTGGGCATGCTTTCTGCCAAGCTCATGCAGTTGTTCTGGATTTTTTCTGATCGATGCCAAACTGTAATTAATTGTTCGATCAAGTCACGCTTATTTGTGACTAATGTCTTGGCAATTTCTCTTTTCATTTCCTTCCAAAGGTTCTCTATACGATTCAGGTCTGGTGAGTTTCCAGGCCAGTCCAGAACCTTTACTTTTTCATCTTTGAGGAATTTTGTGACAGTTTTTGCCTTATGGCAGGGTGCAGAATCATTCATAAATGTAAATCTGCCGTCCGGAAACCATTCCTTAGCCTGAGGCAGCATCTTTGTCCGAAGAATCTTCAAATATTGGTCCAGCCTCATCGTGCTTTCAACGATGTACAGCCGGCCTGTACCTTGCCAGCTCATAACTGACCAGACCATGATGCTTAGGGGATGTTTAACGGTTCTAACGAGTCAATCGGACTGGTACTTTTCCTCTGGTAGTCGCCTTACAAATTCTGATTTGTCCATAAGAATTTTTACCGTGGACTCATCAGAAAAGCAAACCTGGAAACAAATTATTGTTTGGTATCACTGTGTTCATTGCCCATTGCAATCTTTTTTTCTTCATGGTCTGTGTAAGCAACGGTTTCTTTGCCGGCCGACAAGCTGAGTAACCCATTTCCTTTATTCTTCGACGGGTTGTCATTTCCGATATGTTGACCTCTTGATCTTGCATCATTTTTGTTAGGATTCTACAGGGAGCCTTTCTGTTTTCCTTTACGATTTGTCTAATTTTCCTCTCATCCCGAGGTGTAGTAATTTTTTTTCTTCCACATTTACGTATGCGTTGAGAAGTTACTTCAATATCTTTGGTATAGCTCTATTTGAATGTTTTGTGTGAGATAAAATCGTTTTTATCTCGGATATCTTTCGTGGGGAAATGTCGTTTGCCTTACCCATAACTGGTAACGTATGGAGAGCAAAATATTATAAAATAGCAAAATGTTCCACTAAAAAACCAACAAATCATACTGATGCTACAAAGCAACTCGAAACGCACATATAACCTCTTCAACAGATCAACGCTAACTAACCGCCAACGCGCCAAATGACTCACAATGGCAGCCACTTTGGTATACAGGGTTGCCAGGCCATTATTTTTTCAGTATTTGGTGTGACAATAGTCAAACAACGTAATAAGTAACAAACCACTGTATTTTATTATCATAGTGCTAGGGTTACTAAGTGAAATGTAAAATATTATAAGTGGCTCTAATAATTTGATCAGCCACTGTAGATGTTCACTTTTTAAGTTTTAAAAATTAATTCGTGATTGTGTTAATTAGTGAGCCTTACTATACGCTAAATAAATTTTCATATTTTGACCATTAGACATTAGTTTAGCTTGAATGAAGCTTCTATGGGTAACTTGGTTATTATAACAGTTACAGAGTCGGTTAAATTAGCAATATTGGGCAGAATTTCAAGACCAATCAAATGACGTTTTGAGTTTTGATCAGTGTTGCCAACTTTCGTAGTTATTTAGAAAAAACTAAAAATGAGCCGAATTTTCAAACTCAAATATCTTTGAAACCGTTGCAAATAAAGCTAAAACACAAGAGAAGTAATTGACCGATATTGTTACGAACTTTAAGATAAGCTTATTTTTAAATTTATTTTGCATAATAAATAATAATAAATCAAAATCAATTGAGGGATCGCATCGCAGAAGGTGCAGAGGTATTTGGATTGAAACCGAATATTTTCCAAAATATTCGGTTTTTAGTTATAAAAAGAGCCAAAAGGTGCACTCGCGAATGCGGTGGACACATCTAACATTTAATTTAATTATTTGTATCCAACTTCGTATTATAATTATTAGCACAATTGATTGTTTTAAGTTATTATTATTAATTTATTCTGATTAATAAAATAAAAAAATTGTTAAAAAAATCGCAACACCTAGTCGAATAACTAAGAGTCATGAAGGAAGCATCAAATCAAAAGTTTACAAGAGCCAAAAAGTTAGATAAATCATCAAACTACTATAAAAAATGGATGCGACGTTCATAGGCGTTCGTCAGAAAAAAATGGAGGGTTAAAGGTTACCACACCTCTCTTATTTTTCTCTTATTTCTTTAAATTTTTTACTTAAAATCATACAGAAGGTGCACTTAGAAAACAGTAAGATTTATACCAAATTTGAAAACGATATCTTAAAACACACCAGAGTTAATAAAAAAAAACACTTCTAAAAAGTGAAGTTTGACATCCTGTATATCGAAAAGGAAGCGTTCAAACGAAAAGTCTCCTTATTTTGTCCCAAAGAATATGTGGTTAACGGATTGGCCTACTTTTTTGTAACACCTGTATATATATATATATATATATATATATATATATATATATATATATATATACAGGGTGTCAGTTTAAGATGAAATGCATGGGGATATTGGAAACCGTTAGAGATACGAAGATGGTTAAATGGAGAAAAGTTGCGTCATTATATGCCCAAGAAGTAACCATGGTTACATGTCAAAAATCCTTCCATTTACTAGACACAGGGTGATAACTGAAAATATGCGTTTTCTAAAAATCGCTATATCTTGTTTCTTGCAAGAGATACATCCACGATTTTTGCAGGATGGGGGTAACAGGTAGCGAGGATTTCAAAAATGATTTTGAAAAAAATCTAGGCCTACTAGATTTTGAGATAATGCACGCAACTTTCGATTTTCTTATGGACGCCATATTGGATTTTTGCATTTTTAAATTCTTCATAAAAAATGCTTTTCAACCATATATCGTATGTTTATAATCTGCCAATGAGAAAGTGTCAAATTACACAATTAAATTTATATCAAAGCAACCTTGACATATTATGTATTTTAATTAAACGAAAATTAATCTACAAATTAAACTAACTATTGAGAACAATATTATTGATTATTAACATAAATCATAATAATAAAAGTGACAAAAAACAACAAAAAATAAAATTTAATATTATACTGAATTTTACTATTAATTAATCAAATGCTCGAATAAACCTCCATTCTCCTGCAAACACCATCTGCATCGAGTTAGCACTGCATCACAAGAGTTCCTTATCATCTCCGGGTAATTTATTAACAGCTTCGATAACTGCATCACGTAATTCGTCCTCATTGTTATACGACTTTGAATAAACTTCGTTTTTAAATAGCCACACAAAGAAATCAATGGGAGAGATCAGGAGCTCTGGCCGGCCATCTTATTGGTCCCTGGTTTCCTATCCATCCATTAGGATATTCCATATTTAGAAATCTGTAATAATATGGGCACTATGTCAGGAGCCCCATCCTGTTGGAAAATCATATTTCTTACTGTAGCAAGAGGAGCTCCATTATCCTTTCCGCTATTTGAGTTTGCAACAGGTTTAGATAGGTAGCAGAGGTCAAGTTCTCGTGATAAAAAGGGCCAATAATATGGGTACCAACAATACCTAACCAGACATTAAATCCCACTTCACCTGTTGCCGCGTTTCACGGTATAAATGCGGATTTTGGTCCGACCAATAGTGGGTATTTTTCCTATTAAATAGGCCAAATTTGTGAATCTGCTCTCATCAGACCACAAAATATTCTTGGTAAAGTCTGGATTTTCATTACATCGTTGGATAAACCATTGACTAAATTTCATCCTTCTTACATGATCCCCTTCTCGCAGCCCTTGGACCGGTCTTTCACGATAAGGATGGTATTTATTACGTTTCAATATTACTCCGCTGTTGATCGGGCAACTCCTACGTTGCTTTCAATTTCACGTAAGGATGAGCGGGCATTTTCAACTACAGCTTGTAATACAAGATTTTCATTGTTTTCGTTACTATTTCTGTTTCTCTTTACCTTAATGAAACTACCATGATTTATTAAATTGTCACGTATGCGGCTAAACATGCTTCTTCCTGGTTGGCGTCTCTCAGGATAATTATGAAAATACATCCCGCAGCTCTGTCACTATTTCTCCTACAGAGAATGAAACATTCTAACATATCGTATTTTTCACTATTTGAAAACGAGTTCATTTTGGCTTATAACAGAACGTCAAATTAAATGACGTTTGTACAAACGTAACTAACTATGGTAATTCAATTGCTTATAAACATGTCAAAGGTATCAGCGCCTACTATTCTCTTGCAATAATTGAATAGATGGTTGATTGGCAAAGGCCTAGTTTGATATAAATTTAATTGTGTAATTTGACACTTTCTCATTGGCAGATTATAAACATCTGATATATGGTTGAAAAGCATTTTTTATGAAGAATTCAAAAATACGAGATGATAAGGAACTCTTGTGATGCAGTGCTAATTCGATGCAGATGGTGTTTGCAGGAGAATGAAGGTTTATTCGAGCATTTGATTAATTAATAGTAAAATTCAGTATAATATTAAATTTTATTTTTTGTTGTTTTTTGTCACTTTTATTATTATGATTTATGTTAATAATCAATAATATTGTTCTCAATAGTTAGTTTAATTTGTAGATTCATTTTCATTTAATTAAAATACATAATATGTCAAGGTTGCTTTGATATAAATTTAATTGTGTAATTTGACACTTTCTCATTGGCAGATTATAAACATATGATATATGGTTGAAAAGCATTTTTTATGAAGAATTCAAAAATGCAAAAATCCAATATGGCGTCCATAAGAAAATCGAAAGTTGCGTGCATTATCTCAAAATCTAGTAGGCCTAGATTTTTTTCAAAATCATTTTTGAAATCCTCGCTACCTGTTACCCCATCCTGCAAAATCGTGGATGTATCTCTTGCAAGAAACAAGATATAGCGATTTTAGAAAACGCATATTTTCAGTTATCACCCTGTGTCTAGTAAATGGAAGGGAATTTTTGACATGTAACCATGGTTACTTCTTGGGCATATAATGACGCAACTTTTTCTCCATTTAACCATCTTCGTATCTCTAACGGTTTCCAATATCCCCATGCATTTCATCTTAAACTGGACACACTGTATATATATATATATATATATATATATATATATATATATATATAAATATATATAAATCGAGACACATTTTCATTCCTTTATCAATGCACTACGTTTTGTTTTTAATTTCTGTCTAATCACCGTATCACAATCACCGCACATAATTTTTTCCCCAGTTTGTATTCAAAATAGTACAAGAAGGGTTTCTTTTTTACTGTGCAAAACACCTTCGCGAAAGAATTTCTCGACAAATACTGTAACAAACACAGTAAAATTCCAAAACTTCCTTATTGCACAATAAATCAGCGGGATTAAACAAAATTAAGCTCAAAGGTGCTACCAAAATTGCAAAATAGTTGAATTATTAAAATGTTGCAATTACTCGTAATTACGCCGATTGAGTCGTTCTCTTTATTATCGTCTAGGAAGCAATTTGGGCCGAAAGCAACAAAAACTGGTAGCTTTGTTTAAACTCCAAGTAACATAGTTACTGAAATCTTTAACAACGGCTTTACTTGGTTACAATGCAACAAAGAAAAATATAACTTAAAAGTATGGTAAAACGAAATGTTTAAATATATAGCTGTAAACACGTGAAAGAATTTAAATCACAATGATCTCATGGACTTTCGTATTTAGTACGTTATTATCACACTAGTAAACTAACCAGTGCCAAAAATTATACATGTTATAGTATAATATAGCTCAAACCATGAAGCGTCAAGTACTCAATTTTTAGCTTTTTCAACATTAAAAGTGACACCAATTAAATTGATTTACATCGCTCTTTCAGTATCTGAAGTTATCCTCATGGGAATGGAGTTATACATTCCCAAAAAACAGTACCGTATAGGTCATTCACGTTCCCAACCCCGAAAAAATAAATATTACATGAAATGGAAATCTAATAAATCGGTCGACAGTCATGTAGAATACGTTGGTGCTAGAAATATCTGCAAAAGTGAAATCACTAAAACTAAAAAGTTGTTCGAACAACGAAAATGCAATGAACTAGCTACATCTCCTTTAGGCAGTCGTAAATTTTGGTCTTTAGCTAAAGCCATTAGTAAAAACTGTGGAACATCTTCATTTCTGACGTCTATTGACGGATCGGTAGTTGCTGATTCTGTAGACAAAGCGAACGTTTTTGTGGATTTGTTTGCATCAAACTCGTGTCTCAATGATTCTGGAAAAGATGTGCCCCTCCCTAGTCAATTCTTCTTCATACGCTATGAAACCAATTCATTTTCGGTACAAGCTCTTGGAATCGATCATCAGTAGGCTTGATCTCAATAAGGCGACTGGCCCAGACGGTATCTCAGCTATTGTCTTAAAGAAATGTTCCCCCGAACTAGTACCAGGCCTATCTAAGCTCTATACGATCTCTATGTCTTCTGGGGAATTCCCTTCATTATAGAAGTTAGCAAATGTTCAACCTATTCCCAAAAAAGGCGATAAGACCGATCCCTCAAACTACCGACCAATTGCCATCACTTCCATTTTGTCTAAAATAATGGAAAAAGCCATCAATCAGCGACTGCTCACGTTCCTTGAAACTAACAGACTCCTTAGTGACCACCAATATGGGTTTAGGCAAAGTCGTTCAACAGGCGAGCTTCTTTCATATTGCAAGTTAGAACATCCGGTGAAACAGTTGTAGCTTTAGATATCTCAAAGGCATTTGACCAAGTTTAGCATAAGTGTTGCCAAACTCACCTCGTTTGGGTTAAATGATACGCTCATCAACTGGGTTTCTAGTTTCCTTGATAAAAGACGAATACGTGTCGTAGTTGGCTTTTTAAAAGTTAGCATTAACGCGGGCGTGCCACAGGGATCCGTTATAGCGTCTACACTTTTTCTGCTGCACATAAATGACCTTATTTCTTCAACAACTAACCCCATCCATTGCTTTGCTGACGATAGCACTCTTCACTGTAGTTCATCTCAGTCTACTTGTAGTGATAATCCACCTTCTATGTCAAATCAAGAAATTAAAGTTGAAATGGCAAATTCAATCAACAATACATTCAACGTATTCTCGAATGGGGAAGCAATAATCTAGTTAAATTTAATGCTAACAAAACTCAGTGTTGCCTTGTGTCCGCCAAAAAAGATCGATCATTTCCTGTTGTAAGTATGAATGGCTCACTTCTTAAGTTTTCAGACTCTATTACTCTGTTGGGTATGACTGTATCTTCAAATCTCTCATAGGTTGACCATCTTCTGTCAGTTACCAAAACAGCTGCTCATAAAATAGACTTTTTGTACAGATCTAAGCAGTGCTTTACCTCTCGACAACTCCTTCTGCTGTATAAGGACCAAATTCGGCCTCATCTGGAATATAATTCTCATCTCTGGGTTAGTGCTCCCCAATACGCTTTCGATATCGTTGATCATATTCAAAAGAGAGCGATTAGGCTTATAAATGACCCGTCCTTAACTTCTCACATACAGTCCCTTGAGCATAGAAGGATGGTTTCAGTTCTTTCTTTGTATTATCGATATTACGGCTATTGTGCTGCTGAATTATATTGATACCATCTCGGGCTATCTTTGCGAGAAACACCCGGTTCGTTCATTCACATCATCAGTATGGAGTACAAATCCCACTTGTCGTACCAAACGGGCGCAATCCACATTTTTGTACACGGCTTCTAAACTCTGGAATGATCTCCCTAGTTCCTGTTTTCCTCTCACTTATGATATGAGAAAATTTAAGGTGGTTCATAGGCATCTATTGGCAATTCATTATCCCTCTATCCATCTCCTAAGTGTTCCTGAGTGCTTTAGCACGATAGGCCAAATTTAGCCTGTTCAGGTCCACAATCATAAAAAAAAAATTAAATGTTTCACCGCACATTAAGTAAATTATCTGGTGCAAAACAACATACTACCTTCCTACCTATAAAATGGAAATTAACAGAAACGAAATAATGCATTTTTTAGGATAATACGTTCTGAATCAAAACAGGCGACATTGTAAAAACAACAATCTTTTTGTAGTTGGGGACAGAAAAACAATTGTTTTCAAAGTTGCGTCTTACCGATCCTCATTAGATGTCGCTCAGACAGTTGGATAATGTTTCCGAAAACGCCATTACGAACCCTCCTGCCACATTATATTTGTCATTTTTTTTCATTCTTACGATAGGTGCCCGCAGGTAAAGATTTTAATCTGAGAATTCTCGAAAGTAACTAAGTTCCTCTCTACCGACAACTCTTCTCGAAATATTGAGATTTTTCATTTTTGTAATTTCACAAAAAAACGCTCACCATTTTCATGCAATTGAAGACTAAAAAAAATGTTTGTTTTAATCACGTGTTTTATCGATCTTCATTGGATGCCGCTCCGTCAGTTAACTCAGTAACTTTCTGAAAATCCGAAATCTATTTCGAACGCCGTCGCAATTATTGTGGTTAAACAATCTTGATAGCCACATTGTTAAAGTTTGTTATGGTTTTTTTTATGTCTAATATTCTCATAATCAATTCCGCTCCTCTTCGTCGTCAGTCGTTCTCGAGATATTGAGATTTTCGATTTTATAATTTATAAAAAACTTTCATATTCGTGCATTTGGAAACAGAAAGTCTTATTGATCCTCATTAGACGCCACTCGGGTAATTCGATAACTTTATGAAAACTCGACAATTTAGAACGCCATCGGGAGCATAGCGTTTAAAAAATTTTAATAAGCCCTCCCCCGCCATTCCCTGTCACATTCTTTTCATTTCTAACTTTCCCACCTACAGGGAAACTTATTGAAATTGGTTAAAAATTCGAAATTGAACCGAAACCTAGGCCCAAAAAACTGGTTTTTGAAAAATGCCATAAACGTCTGAGTGCTTGTGCGTGCGTGCTTGCATGTGTGATTAATCTTTCTGGTGCGATATCTCAAAAACTAGAAAAGAGGTTGCATTCAAATTTCATATTTATGACCTAAATGTCTAAATACAGCGGTGGTGCATCTGCGGGGTAAGGAGGGAGAAGGGATAAATGTGATTTTCTTTCAGCCGCGATAACGAAAAAAATTGAAAAGCAGTTGTATTTAAATGTAGCACCAGTTAAATCCTAGTATTTTTTGGTAAGGAACAAGAGGGATAGATTTGATTTCTATTTTGCCATAATAATTCATAAACTAGAATAGCGATTGTTTTAAAATTTTGTATAAGTGTTTAAATAATAAACCCATAAGTATTTTTATATTTCATTTTTCTGTTTCTAAATCATTTACGTCCGTGAGAAAGTTTTTTGAGTCCGCTAACTCACATTTTTTTTATTAAGATGTGCGCTCGTGTAGATTTTGAAATTGACTCCGTTTCTCTCAATCGACAGTCGTTTTTGAGATATTGAGACTTTCCCATTTTGTAAATTTTGTTAAACGTTCGTAATTTTCATGCAATTAAAGAGCAGAAAGTGCGTCCTTTTTTAATGTTCCTCTTTACCGACAGCCGTTTTAGAGATATATTTTGAAGTATATGCATCATATAATCAATATAAGTTGAGTTGATCCGTCTATTTCAACAGTTTTTGCTTTTTGAGCGCGACGTTTCGGAAGCGGACTCTGCTTCCGTCATCAGGATTAGTCCTGAGACGGAAGCGTAGTAACCACAGATACAAAGCACTTATAATACAGAAATAATCAATATAATTTTATCGGTTCATCAACATTAATTACTACTACTAGTATACTTAATTTTACAAAATCTTGCAAAGTGATTGCGTTTTACTATTTACATTCTCTCCTTTCTTTACTTCACTTACACTCACTTCTTCTCTCTTTCATCTTCTCCCATTAACTGTCTTCTTCTGTTCCATGTTTCTTGCATCCCCTCGGCTCCCCTTCCTCCGTTTTCTAATATCTCTCTGCATTCTTGCAACATGTGCTTAACCGTCTCTATCACTTCGCCGCACAGCCTACATTTTCTCTCTTCGACCTTTCTCCAGTATGTTTCCCCTCTCTTCGTTGCTACATTTAAATCTCGCTATAATTTTCTTTCTTTCCCTCCTCACTTCCCTATTCAAATATCTCGGTATACCTTCCCCTTTAATGTTCCTATAGTATGTGAATTCCTTTACTTGTTGTATCTTCTCATTCCTCCTTTTTCCTTTTTCCATCCCTTTTTCTCCATACAATTACCTTTGTTTTACTCCCAGCTCGTTCCTTTTCAAATATCTGTCCAACGTTTTTAACACCCCCTTCATTTCTTTTTCCTCTCTTCAAGGCCCGCTCCAAGACCGGACAACCCGGACATTTGTCCGGGGCGGCAAATCTTAGGGGCGACATTTTTACTCTCAGAATGTGAGAAAATATTAAAACTAAAATATTAATAATAATAGCACGCCGCCTTTCATTTGTAAAAACATTTCTTATCACTGTTTTTACAAGAAAGTTAAAATACTTGATTTTCATCTATATACAGTCAAAGCTGCTTATAGCGAACCCGCTTATAACGAACTTCCGGGTATAACGTACTGGTTTTAAAAGTCCCGTCACACTATCCATAAGATCCCTTTTAAATATTGTTTGTTATAATAAACCCGCAAACAACGAACTTTCGGATATAACGTTCGGAAAAATTGTTTCCGTCCGTTAAATTTTACACAAAGGTAAGCAAGTATTCTGCCAGTAAAATAAATAACAGGTACGTAGATTATTTGATGTGCAAAGATAAGGTTTCTGTAATTCTTTTCTTAGAAATGCCTGCCTAAATACTTTCCTAATTGGTGTTTAAATCTTTAATCCTAAAGGGTAATTATGTATTTTAACAATACTGTACACGCTGACCTTGCAGGGTTTTTCCTAATCAACTTGTCAATCAAATAAATCAATTAACAGACTAGTTAAACAATAAGTGGCCTAATATTAAGGATAATTTTAGTGATAATGGCGACGAAACTGGGCTATTTTTTTAAATTAAAAAACCCAGATAAAACACTAAAATTTAAAGGTGAAAAATGTGTAGGCGGCAAATTATCAAAAGAGCGGGTAACAGTTTTTGTGTGTGCTAATTTAACCGGGACAGAAAAACGAAAGCAAATCACTCAAGCCACGGTGTTTCAAAAATGTAAATCGAAAATTGTGTGGATAAACTGTTTTGGTCTACGAAATATAATAAACAATCCAAAATTACAGACTTTTTTAACAAAAACTAACTCATAAATGTGTAAATATTGTATAATATAGTGATTTATTAATGTATTGTAAAAATAAAATATGTATGTAACTTTTTTCTTTTATCGTTTATTACGAACTTCGGATATAAGAAACTTATTTTTCAAGTCCCTTGTGGTTCGTTATAATCGGATTCTACTGTAGTTGTAAAGAAAATAGGTATAATTAAGAAAAAATAATTAATTATTCAATAATAATTATTAAATAAGGAACACGGGTGTTATTTGTATACACTACCTAATATAACCGCGCATCGCATATATACCATATAAATCAGCAAGCAGGGTGCCGCATGAACTTGTCTGAATTAGGAATAGACAAGAAATGACTTGTTCATTGCCTTCAATTATAAAAGGGCTGTCTTATTACAGCATAGCATTATTTTTGCTCATTCGTCGGTGGTAATAACAAGTGCAACTTTCAATTGTAGGTATATACTGTTCTGGTTCAATAATCAGTGTGATTTGTAATTTTAAGGTAAGTTTACTTAGCGAATCTACGAAATTAGGGTATTTTGATCAGTAAAAGGCAAAAATTATTAAAAAATAAATATAGTTTAAAAAAACTAAAAAAGCTTTAATGATCAATCGAACTAAAAACGAAAATAATTCTTAATAGGCAGATATAAATAAACGAAAAGATTAGTATTGTAAAAAGCGTGGGTGCTCGATGAATTAAAATATGGCACAAAGCACCCCACGCTTTTTCACAATAATACTAATCTTTTCGTTTATTTATATTTTCTGCCTATATTAAGAATTATTTTTCCTTTTTAGATCGATTGATCATTAAAGCGTGTTTTTTAGTTTTTTTAAACTGTATTTATTTACATTGAGTTGTAGAATGGGTAGGATCGAAACAGTTATTACATAGCTTCAAATAATTGACTTGTTCTATTTGAAATATCTAATTCGTCACAATCAAAAGTGAGATGGTTTTCCTTGCAAAAATATCATGACAGTTTATTTGGAGCCAAAATTGGAAAGGACTTACTCGGTCTGGAAGATAGGCATTGGATCCCAAATGCGCCGTATCTTGTATCGTATGTATCGCCGATCGCGCGCATGCTTGTTCAAAGAAGTCGGTTACAAACAGACAGACAAGCAAACAAACATATAGGTGAAGCTAATATAAGCGTGTTAAAAACAAACTTTCATTTAAATTTCATAATCTTTTTCAAGGTAGGTATTTGAAGAAGCTCCTTCTCAGATGAAAATTAAATTTTGAAAACGATTTTTGAACAAAACAGATAAATTAATTAAAAAGTTAAAAGACTTGTTTAGAAAATTTAATAGGACTGAAATTTGTTTATGTTTCGTTAAAAAATCCTCTTTGAAATTTAATTTTCACATGCGAAGGAGCTTTTTCAAATACCTTAAAAAAGGTTATGAAATATACGGAATACCCTAAAGCTTGATTTTTTTTTTTAATAATTCCTGCCTTTTACTGACCCTGATTCTTTTTTTTATTATCAACTACTGGGTGCGACCCCTTTTAAGTAAAGCTGCGAATATTTTTACCTAGTTTTATAAATAAAATTTTCTTAAAAATAGCAAAAGTTTGTTAGGTATTTTATAAAATTAAAATAAAATATTTATTTAAACATTGAACATTCTAGAATAAATCTATGCATGATCTGACTAAATTAGACAAGAAAAATTGTCCTATTTTATACCATTTTAGATTTTGAAGCAAAATTGTGTAAAATGCAAGTGCTCATACTTTTTCAAATTTGAAAGGTATCAGGTGTGGTAGGTTCGTTACTATTTTACTACTATTACATAATTTATAAATATAAAAAACATATAAAACAGCTTAATCGTTCCCCTAGATCTTAAATGAGCATAAAAAAGTGCAGTACTTGTCTAATTTAACTAAGTCTATTGTAAGACAATTTTCTTATAATTTGTTTTATTTCAGATATTTTATGTATCTTCCAGAATGTCCGAGGGACGCAAAAAACTATCTGGTTGCGAATATAAAAAACTAAGGGTGGAATCGGAAATGCAAAGGCAAAGACAAGCTGGCACTTTACTAAATTATTTACAGGGTACGCCGGGCAGTACCAAAACCAATGACGACTCAAAATGTTCTACATCAAAGACAGTATTGAAAGACACTGACAACAGAGACTCATCTGAGAAAAATGAGAACTAATAGTTGCAACTGACAGTGGCAGCCCTCCGTCGCCAAATGAGAGCACTATTGATACCAACGTGGCACCTACAGAAAGCGCTCAACAACTTTTAAGTACAGATCCAGCACTCTGGCCAATACCAGACGCCGAAAGAATCTTTTTGGTAAGGCAAGGTCCACCTAAACTATTGTACAATTATAGATTTCCATACGATGAGACTGGTAGAAAATTTAGCCCTAATTATTATAAAAGAATTTTAAGTAATGGAGAGCAAATTTTAAGAGACTGGCGTGTACTCTGTCTCAAAAAATTACGTATATTGCTTTTGCTGCAAAATTTTTGGCTGTGTACTTAGTTCCCTTTCAAAGGAAGGGTTTAAAAGTTGGAAGCATCTGAATCAAACTCTAAAAGACCACGAAATTTCTAAAAATCATATTTAGTCCCAAAAATCTTTTTTAGAACTGAACCTAAGATTGAAGTGTTGTAAAACTATAGATGCGGATTCCCAAAGACTTGTTAACGCTGAAATAAACCATTGGCAAGAAGTGCTTTTAAGAATCGTAGCAATGACTAAAATGCTTGGTAAAAGTTGTCTGGCTTTCCAAGGTACAAGCGACAAGCTGTTTGAGCATAATAACGGTAACTTCTTAAAAATAGTTAAGCTGCTATCTGAATTTGATCCCGTCATGGAAGAACACGTACGTAGGGTGCTTAAAAAAGAAGAAACGAAAGCTCACTATCTTGGGAAAAATATTCAAAACGAGATAATAGACTTGTTGCATCAAAGTGTCAAATCTTATATTATTAATGAAATAAAAAAAGCCAAATATTATTCGATAATTTTAGATTGTACTCCTGATATTTCTATGAGCAAATGGAGCAAATGACTCTTGTAATCAGGTATGGTTCAATCAATAAAACTGATTCCAATCAGGATGAGGTTGAAATTAAAATTAAGGAAAGCTTTTTGGGTTTTCTTCCAGTTGAAAGGTCTACAGAGGGAAGCAAATGTTTGAAATTATAATTGCAAAACTTAATAATTTGGGTTTAAATTTACAGGATATAAGAGGACAGGGATATGACAATGGGTCTAATATGCGGGGCGATAAATCAGGAGTGCAATCTAGGATTAAGAACCTAAATCCCCGAGCTTTCTACGTTCCATGTAGTAGTCACTCTCTCAATCTAGTAGTTAACGATATGGTAAAAGCATCTTTGGAAGGCGCTAATTTCTTTAATATGATTCAAAAAATATATGTATTTTTTTCAGCATCTTCTTTTCGCTGGGCAATTCTTCTAAAACATGTTCAGGGTTTGACTTTAAAACCATTAAGTGATGCTAGATGGGAGAGTACGATAGAGGGTTTAAAGCCTTTAAGATTTTATATCGGAGGCGTATATGACGCCATGCTAAGCATTTATGAGAATGAAGAAATTGATAATTTAATAAGGGACGAAGCCTCGGGTTTATTAAGTTGTATTAAACAATTTAAATTTTTGTGTTCAATAGTTCTTTGGTATAAAATTTTAAACTGTATTAATCCAATAAGCAAATTGTTGCAGACAAAGGATTATGATCTAGCACCTGCACTTGATCTTTTGCAAAATTGCAAAAAGTTTTTTCAGGATCTTTCGATCGGATAAATCTTTTAATGAAACTATTGTTGATGCGAGAGAACTGGCTGACAAAATTGACGTTGAAGCCAATTTTGAATCAACAATACCACGACACCGTGTAAGAAGAAGAAAAAGGAATTGCGTAAGAAGAAAAAAAAGGAATTGCTCATACGAAGCTCGAGATGAACCGATCGAGAATCCTAAAGAAAATTATAGGGTAGATTTTTTTTATTTTACAATTGACCAGGCACTAAATGCAATAGATACTAGATTTAAACAGCTTAATCACCATAGTAATTATTTTCAATTTTTATATAATATATATGATTTAAAGGGCATGTCTAAAGAATATCTTTTAAAACATTGCAACGATCTAGAAAGTATTTTAACTCGCGGTGATTCTGTTGATATTAATGGGGTAGAATTAGCAGAAGAAATTTGTGCAGTATGTGGGCTTATGGGCAAAAAAGAAAGCCCAAACACTGTTCTAAAATTAATAACAATGTCAAATTGTGCCCCAAACCTAAGTGTTTCCTTAAGAGTATTGCTGTATATACCAATAACTGTTGCAAATGGAGAAAGAAGTTTTTCCAAATTAAAATTGATTAAAAATTTTTTACGTTCAACTACAACGCAAAATCGTCTTAATGGGTTTGCCATTTTAGCGATTGAGCATGAAATTGCTGATCAAGTTAACTTAAAAGATGTAATAAAAACATTTGCGGAAATCAAAGTTAGAAAGAAAAATTTCTTTTAGGTTACTTTATTTTATAGTTATATTTTTATAGAATCTAAAATTTCTCTGTTTGGTTATGCAATATTTTTTGTACTTTCTTAATAGAATATAAGTATAGCAATAAAAATGCACCTATATGTACCAGTACTTTTAAGTTTTGCCCTTTTTAAATGTTTATTATGTAATGTATTACATAAATTTTTTTAAATAAATGATTTTAACATAATTTTTATTTTATTTAAAAAACACTGGCGGCAAATTGTCTGTTTGTCCAGGGTGACATGAAAGCTAGAGTGGGCCCTGCGTGGACAAAGTCTAACATGATTTCATGGTTAACACAGAAATATCAGTTATGAACCCACACTATTTAAAACTGAACTTTATTCACTAATTAAATCTCGGCAAATAGAGAAAAGTAATGAGGTAGATGTATAATTAGAAGCTATGGACATGAAGTATTACGATTGCCACAGTATCATTGTGATTTTAATGCAATTGAACTCCAAACCATTTGGTCTAATTGTGTGCAGCATACAGAAAATATTATAAAGCAGTGGTATGTACAAACGTGAAGAAAAGTTGGACATTACAGTTGATAAGATGGTGATTATTGTGAGGAATTATTCTGAACTTTCTAATATGGATAATGACTAAAAATTTAAGTTTATTGTTACAACATAATAGTTTAGGTAATTGAAAAGGATGTGTGAATTTTGGTAATATAATTATTCTGTGTATACATTAAACTTTAAATAAATTACACTTAAATATATCAAGGCATTAAATTTACTTTATTTATTTGGCATGATATATGTCATCATGTATGGTTTGTTTAATTACTACTTAATAGTAGCTGTAAAAATGGTAACTATTCTATGATCAACTCTAACACACCTTGTAGTTTTGTGCTCACATGAAATAAAGTTGCGACTTCATAATACAAAGATATCTAGTACTAAAAAAATAAGCTTAAAAATTAGATATACCACACTTAAGAGATTTATTTCTAATCTGACATATCTCCAGAGCAACAAAAACATGTTGACACTACCATTTTGTACACGATGAAGAGAATTTATGTATTCTTTTAATGTTCTACTGGTTAACATTTATTTATGTCATTAAGAAAATATTATAATGAACAATTTTCTTAGATTTTCATAAAGTAAACGTTTTCTTTTACGGTGTAAATTTTACTTTTTACCGTAAACATAATTATGAAAACCTGTAACAGCACTACCGCCATCCCAGAAAAGAGTAATTAATTAAAAGAAATTATTACGGAAATAATTTGAATCCATTTTTTAATATTAACTGGTGTCCACGGGTCAAATTGACCATGTAAAAATTTTATTCGTACTGCGCATGTGCGAGCTATGGCCCCGGCCGTCTCAGTAGCTACAAATTAGTTGAGTGAGAGTTGTGGAGTGTGTCGGTCGCTAGTTTGCTGCTAGTGAAAATATCAATAGTAAGTATCACAGGGTTAAATTGACCCTTGCGCACCAAATATATTATAATATTGAATGTACATCACACTCTTACTTTTCAGAATAAAACCAAAGATCATGACTGAAAAAATACGATTTGATGACTCAAAGTATGAAAAAACTGTTTCGCGATGGCTTGCAGAAATAGAGGACATGGACAGTGATGTCAGCGACGATGTATATGAAGCAGATGTGATTGAGAGCGAACACAATTCGGGTAGTGTGGAATATGACCCTGAGTCTGATGAAAAAGACTTCCAACAACCAGGTTCAAGTTGTTCGGCTAAATTTCCATCGTTTCGTGCTACTTAATCAGAGGATAATGATTCAGCGTCATCTTCTGACGAAGAAGAATCCCATCATCAGAACTAGAAGGCATTATACGTAGGAGAGTAAATGTTTCTACTACGACTACTAAAAAATCAGCATATTTTTATGGTAAAAATCGGCATAAATGGTCCAGCAAAGAACCTGTAAAAGCTGCCCGGCGGCCCCTTCATAACATAGTTTCACATCTGCAGCAAGGCAACTCGGTTCGAACCCACAACCTATAGATGTATGGAACTTATTATTCAGCGTAGATATACAAGCTGAAATAATAAAACACACCAATAATAAATTACACATTTATAAGTCTTAATTTGAAAATACATATAGGTGTGAGTTACCCGACTTAGATGTAACAGAATTCAATTACTTCCTTGGCCTACTGCTTTACACTCAAATTTTTAAATCAAATCACGAAGTCTTTATTCAGTTTTGATGGTACAGGAAGGGACGTTTTTAGATGTACTATGTCAGAAAAAAGGTTCTTGACAATATTAGCTTGCCTTCGATTCCCAACACCAGAGACGAGCGAAAGCAAACTGATGCTGGAGCAGCAATTTCAAACATATTTGGAATATATGTGCAAAACTGCCAAAATTTATAGTCTGGGACAGATTGTATGCATTAACGAGATGCTTGTCAGTTTCATGGGACGCTGCCGGTGTAAGATGTACTTCCCAAATAAACAGGCAAAGTACGGCCTGAAAATTCTATGCTTGACCGACGCTAGAAATAATTATTTTTATAATGGGTATTTGTACACTGGGAAAGGAGGTGACGGACATACGCTTTCAGCCGATGAGAGAAAATTGTCAATTCCTTTACAGTCGGTTATTAGGTTGATCAAACCTATCGAAAAGACCAACAGAAGCGTCACAGGGGATAACTGGTTCTCTTCATTGGACCTTGTGAATCAGTTGAAACAAAAAGGTCTTACATACTTGGGTACCATGCGAAACAATAAGTCGAAATCGAAAAGTTGGATCCTGTTTGTTTGAGTTTACCAAACATATTACTTTAGCTTCATTTGTGCCCAAGAAAAAAAAGCTGTCTTGGTAATATCCTCAATGCATCATGATGCAGCAATCAATAATGAGGGTAGGAAGACCAACATGATCGAAGACTACAACACCAAAGGAGGGGTCGACTCACTGGATCAAAAGTGTTCAATATATGAGGAAGGCGAACAAATAGATGGTCAATTGCAATCTTCTATAGAATCGTCGATGTTCGCTCGGTCAATTCTTATAGTGTTCGGCTCCTACCGGAATACTCCCAACCTTAGCGGATATGATTTTATAAAAGATCTTACTTACTGCTTAGTACGACCACATATGATTGCCCAAAACGATAATCCCAAACTGCAAAGACAGTTGAAGAATACCATCATTCGAGTAGGCCAGATTCCCATCGAACACAACTCAACCCAAGCAACAAAACTGAATAAAAATAAGATGTACTTTGTGTCCATATTCAAAGGACAAGAAAACTTCATTTTTATGTTTAGTGCGTAAAAAACCGATTTGTGGAGACTGCAGTGGGCACGTTTGCAAAAACTGCCAATAAATGTGTGCACTACAATATAATTTTTATCTTTTGTAAACCGTTGCACGTTTTCTCTGTGAACGAATTTTGTTTTTGCCAGTCGATTTATTAACTAAATCTTTCTCCGTAACTATAACATCATATAAAACAGGTATCTGCAGCGCTCAATTGAGCGATTTTGTGATAGGCTCTTAGAACTAAAACATAGGCCTTCAAAAAAGTTTACCTCCAAGCCATAGAAAGATCACAAAAATTTTTGTTTTTGATTCCGGAATTGCAAAAAAAAATTGTGTCCCTTCCGAGTATCCATAGTTACAAGATTTTAACATTACATGGCCTTAACATACAATGGCTTTACAAATTCGTCTTACATACTCAACATTGTAATACCAAATATACATTATAATTAAAACAAACTTTTATTTCATGTTATTCAATGTTAAAACAAACAAACCTTTGTTAAACAATGCGCTGCTCTACACCTAACTTTGTAGTAGCATTGCTCATTCTCTATTGTATCGGTAAGAGCAAGTCTTGTTGGAGGAGTTGGATACCGTTCTAAAGCAAGAATAGCTTCCATTTGTGCGGTTACATCTCGCTCATGCCTTAATTGAAATTGCCATTGGAAATCAGGTTGTTCAATTATCGTTGCCCGTAATAATGTCATCTCTGGATCGAGACGAATCCATAATACAGGTGAATCACTGTAATCACACTTCAACAAAATATATATTTACAAATTGGCAACTAACTCCATCGGGCTTAGATCCATATCAACTTCTTCTCCCGTACAAAGCGGAATTTTCTTTTTCTTATTTCTTCTACTTTTGGAATGGCAGGTTATATCGGCTTTAACAACTGTATTTTCAATTTGTAGGGTATGCTTAAATGTGCCATCTAATTCTTGGAGTTGAACCAATAATGGACCAACATATTTACGAATACCAGTTTGAGTAGTTGCATCTTGGCGAATTTCAACTTCTATTGTGTTCCTTAAAAAGTTTATGAGCGAAATCAAATTTATTTTAATAATTACCTTTTTCGATTGAATATAGAGCTCAAGTGAAATTTTGCGTGTCCTCCAGTTCTAACCCACTGATCGATAAAGACAACCATATCTTTCCCTGTGACTGTAAATATAGCTTTGGTAAATGTAATTGTACTAATTAACATGTGACTCCATAATCCGCTACCAATTTTTTGACCAGCTGCATTCATAGCCAAAGATAATTGTTTATTAAATACTTGTAATAGCAACTCCAACCCTATTCTATGCTCTAACATTCGCATTATCAGTAAGCCTTTTTTGTACATAGCATCAATGTACATTGGTGATAGTGTGTGTAAATTACGTATTGAGAAGTAAAACTGAGCCTCATGATGTTTTGTGTGTCCAGATGGTGTATTTGACGATGTTGGAAGTGGTGATGGAGGTTGGCTGGGATCTAAATAAAGTTTAGTTATCTGAATATTGGAGAAATTAAGCAATACCTAATATTATTCCTCCATACTGCTCCTCGTACTTCACTACATCTCGTAATGTACTCTGAACACACTCGCGATACTCATTATTACCGAAACATTTTTTACAATACAACCCACACAGGTATTGACTAATTGATTTAGGTAACCACATATCTGACCAATTTTGCATAGAAATAAAGCAGCCGAAGAACTGCTCGGCAATTGCTTGTGCCATTATTCTTCTAGTTAAATAGCATTGATCAATAATAACGGCCGAGTGTAAAAGATTTGTATTTAGAATACTCATTGTGGCGTACGATTTATAATCATAAGCAACTTCATCAACAAAGACCTGTTTGTAACACGAATAAGGATAACGGTTTGATAACGTTTCTTCATAAAATTCAAAAGCTTCGTGCATATATCTAGTGGTTACTTTTAATAGTGGTAAGAGTTGAGGTAGACAAAAATGTGTAACTTCATGCATAAATGGATCAACATATATTTCGAAAGGGCCAACAGCTAGCGATATGTTAGGTGCACAGGTAGGAATACTCAACAAGTAATGAAATGTCTTCCGACGCATATCTGGAGTAAATACAACTTCAATGAGGTCACCGTTGGATACGGCTGTCATTCCTTCATCAACTGTAAATTCTAGTTTCCATGTACAAGGTTCTGCATAACTATCAACACAAGGAAACCACAGTCTTGACGAGTTTTCATGTCCGTAAGTATACAAATGAACTCCTCTCTAAAAATAATTCATAAAATTCTGGTTAAAGATTTATAAACTTACCTCAGCATAAGTTCCTTCCAAAGGGGGTACGACAAAATGTAAGCCACCCTGAGGCTGCTCTAAAGAGAATTCAATTCCCACTCGTAGAGCAGTGCCTTCTGCTACTAAATGAGCGGCATCTTGTGGAATTACAACTACTAATTCACCTGCACTGTTATCGGGATCGACCTTTAACGCAGCTTGGTGATGTAAATTAGAGAGTTGTTCCAATGACCGCCTGCAACAATTATGCGTTATTCTTGTCATTAAGTTTTATTTCATCAATAATTAATAGGTAGATATTTCTGAAGTTTCATTCCGCCTAAATAATAGCGTCATAGCAAACGTTCGGGTAGACCAAAAACACTTGTGGATGCGGAATTTCAGGAGTGCCTGAACGAAAACCCAACCTAAACTCAAAAATAATTGGCAGAAACGTTAAATGTGACACAAGAAACGATTAGTGAACGCAATGGGAAAGATCCAAAAACTGGGAAAATGGGTGCTACATGAACTGAATGACAGACAAATGGAAAATCGAAAAACCATTTGTGAAATGCTGCTTCAACGGTACGAAAGGAAAACATTTTTGCATCGGATTGTGACGGGTGATGAAAAATGGATTTATTTCGAAAATCCAAAACGTAAAAAATCGTGGTTATCGCCTGGCGAAGCTAGCCCATCGACTCCAAGGTCGGATCGCTTCGGAAAGAAGACAATGCTCTGTGTTTGGTGGGACCAGGGTGGTGTGGTGTATTATGAACTTCTGAAATCTCGTGAAACAGTTAATACTGATCGCTATAAACAACTAATAATCAATTTGAACCATGCGTTAGTCGAAAGATGTCCAGAGTGGGCCCGAAGACACGGTCAAGTGATTTTATTGCATGACAATGCACCGACACACACAGCAAAACTGGTGAAAGACGCATGGATGGCACGGGACGTATTATCGCACCCGCCGTACTTTCTAAACCTGGCCTCGTCCGATTATCAGCTTTTCGCATAAATGGGAGACGCGCTGGCTGGACAGCACTTTTCAAATTCGAAAAATGGCTCAATGAATGGTTTGGCTCAAAGGACAAAGTTTTTTGGGGTGACATTCAGAAATTGCCAGATGGACAAAGTATGTAGAATCGAATGGCCAATACTTTGAATAAATAACTTTTTCCATTTTCTTAAAAATTATGTTTTTTCATTAAAAAACCCGTAGTTTCCGGTACACCTTTGAATGTAAACAAACTTTGACCAAAAATTTGTAATAAGCAACCCCAAAGCCCACAATACCTGAATTTGAGTCCATATCGGTTTTTAAACACCATAATCCGCCATTTTGAATTTTTTAATTTTTACAAAAAAATCGGTTTATAAATTAAAAAATGCACAATTTTGCACCACGGGTGTTATTTTTTTTATTTTGAAATTATATAAAAAAGTGTTTGTTTTAATTTTGTAACTTTTTAAAATTTGAAGCAATGCATTTTTAATTTTCTAGTCCCTAAAAATGCCCGCCACTGGTTGGATTTTGCTCAATAACCTAGACCTAGATTTTATGGCAAAGACTTTTTGCACCAAATTTCATACCAATAGCTGTAATGGTTCAAAAGATATCGCGCACAACACACACGAAATTTTTTTTTCAAAATGTGTTTAGTGTTGTTTGAGCCATAAAACATCGAGAAATGCAAAAAATTATTTTTAATTTAAACCGATTACATAGCTTTCTCTCTATACGTATGAGAAAGCTCATTTCACTTCATAAAAAAGTTTATAAAATGTTTGCTTAATTTTTATGTTGTCTTAGTTTAAACCAAATCGTGTGCCTGAAGATGATATTATTGTGAAAACATGTAGTAATCTAATTTTCAATACCAGTTTATGGGACACGTTTTGTATTTTACTACTCCGTAAGTGTATACTTATATTATAAGTTAACATGTTGTCGAAAACACAGGAAGTGAGCATTCCGACATAGAAAACGTTATACACAAGCTAATTGTACAAACGTGATTTAAACCAGAATCATTTTAATGCCGGGGTTAAAATTGTCAAAAAATGACCAATATTTCTTAATCCAGAGATTAAAGTAATCCTTGTTTAACTCGCGTCTGTATAACCAGCTCATTAATCAAATAAAAGAAATGCTTTTAATTTAAATTTATAGCTTGCATTTTATACTTTTTAGGTAATGAATGCATTCTATAATTTTATGCATCCATATTTGTAAGATAATAGAGTTTTTTGTAGTCTACATAAAGGTTAAATGTCTAGTATTGTAGTAGGGGTGCCGGAAAGTTGACCGAAAACAATTCATCGAATAACAATTCCCCGAACGAACAATTCACCGAAAGACCATTAACCGAAATGAGCTAAATGATTATGTAAGTTGTTCCTCTTTATGATGTTATAATATGCTGCTACCAAGCGAGCCCGACATTTCGGTTTATGGTATTGTTCACAGCACCAATATATCCGCGTTTCACGTTTTTGTCTTGAAAATATACATGGCCATCAAGCACATATTTACTGAACAGCCATTTTAACGTTCACTGTAGCATAAGTAGTTTTGAAATAAAACTTGCCAAAAGAAACACTGCATTTATACCTTTAATGGTCGTTAAGATAAGTGGCGGTAATTAGCAATTAGTTAACATTACTTTAAATATGCGTACAAGTGTAAGGAGATAATGGAAATCAATTAAGCAAATTGAAATGAACAATATTTCTGTTTAATGAGAGTTGACACCCAACCCCCGCACATAGTCGCCGAAATTCAAAAAACAACCATATTCTCAACCGCAAAATAATGTTAAATGTATTTGTAATGCAACAAAATAATGACAGGATGCATTTCCGACGCCTGAATACAACGTTCGACAAAATGGTTTTCGGTGAATTGTATTTCGATGAATTGTTAATTCGTTTAATTGTGTTTCGGTGAATTGTTTTCGGTGAACTTACCTAGACCCTTGTAGTAGTGAGTGTTTAAACATTTTTTAGTTATCTTTTCCTGTGAATGAAACACGAAATTATAACATGAAGAACCATTGTGGAGAAATCAAAAAATAGGCTCTGATTATTTTTTATACCACTTTCTTTTGTATACGAAATGCTTGATATGTGTTCTATCAAAATAGCACAGTGTCATGAAGCAAGCGACAAATGTGTTTGAGTATTTTTATTCAAACCTCACTACTGTCGATTTGAATGGGCTTGGTGTCAAATTAAGGCTTGTTTATTTCTATGTTGTTTATGTGTAACCACTTTTTTTTTTTAAATACGCTTTAAGAACCTTTTCCACGGTCAAACGATGCACAATTCTCGGGCATGGTAGGTCGGAGGAGCATTAAACTTACACAAATGTCTTCGTTGCAATATCAATAACAAAATCAGACTCATTTAAAAACCAAACTTTTGTGATGTTTTTGGAAAGAATTTTTAATTAATTATAGTGTTTTCATGATCGCTTCGGCAAGGAACAGCGAGCCTGTGGCCGCGCCTGTGTTCTGCTCTAGTGCTGTCTTCATGCTCTAGACGCGGGCGTATGCATGTATCTCTGATTTTATAATTTTCTTTGCCAATAAATTACTATAGTTGCAATTATTAAAATTTGCAACTACCAGAAAAGGTTGTCCTTGAAAACGAAACAGGAAAGTTGCCCAAATTTCAGTAACGTTTATAACATTCTGAAAACAAGATAATTAACTGCTCTGATAATAAATTAGGAAACGCAAAGGTATTTTTACTAAATTGATATACCATGTTAATAAATCACAGTGATAATAGATTTGCAATTATTTGTGAAATTTAAATGAAAGTTGACCAGACAAGGAGAACCTTGTCTGGTAGTTGAAAATTTTTGTAATTGTGATTAGTAACTTATTGGCAAAGAAAGTTATAAAATCAGAGATAAATGCATACACCCGCGTCTCGAGCGTGAAGAGTAACAATCTAATGGACTCAAAACACAGGCGCGGCCACAGGCCCGCTGTTCGTTGCCGAGGAGGTGATGTAAAATTACATTTAATTAAAAATTGTTTTCCAAAAACATGATAAAATTTTTGTTTTTAAATGAGTTATTATTGACATTACAACGAAGGCGTTCGTGTAAGTCTAATGCTTCTGCGACCTACCATTCTCGAGAACGAAACGTGCTGCAAAATCGTCTCTAGCGTCTACAAAAATCAAAATTTTACGCTCGTATTAACAAAGGTTGAATTTACAATATACTAAAATGTTGCACCATTTGATCCAGTATTTTTGTTTTATGTGCCTCTAAACTTAGCTATGGCGTCGCAAACCCCAAAAAACGGGCCTTGGTCGGCCGTAGAAATGGTTCTTAAAGTGCATTTAAAAAATGTGGTTACACCTAAACAACCTAGAAATAAACAGGCTTTAATTTGACACCAAGTCGATCGGAATCGGCCCAATGGTTATTTTCTTATTCAGCTTCAAACTGGCGCCGACAGTAGTACTGGGTAGTTGACTATTGGTTTTGACTTAAGGAAAATGGTATCATCGGTATATTAGTAGTAAGACCAACTTGATGTCTAGATCAAGCCTAATATCATTGATATATTTTCTTGATAGAATGGGCCCCGTGCAGATCCTTTAGGAACGCCATATGACTATGCTGGAGAAAACCTCCTATGAGAAAAAATTTAAAGAGTTCTAGATCAGAACCTCTCATAAATTGCTTATCAATTTCCGTTAAACATAATTATCTTACAAGAAGACAAAAGCAGATTGTATGTATTATAGTGATCTCACATCAATTAGTTAATGTAGCTGAACTTGCAAATAGATTTTACGTAATAAATCAAATATGGGATTTATTGACTCAATGAGAGTCTTTAAACGCAGACTTGAATATAGACGGTACTAATTTTCACATTTTTTACTACAATGGGTTTCAACATGACTCAAAAGTAAATATTTTAATAAAGAATAACATATTTTCTAATGTACGCAACGGATTTAAAAAAGATCACAAAAGCTGGGCTTAGACAGTAAAACTTCGAAGGTAAAGATACTCATTAAATAATAAACAAACTAATTCTCAGTCGTTGAAAAGAGTTAACAGGATCCTAAACGTGAATATGAAGAGAATGCAAATGAAGATAAGTTATTTAAACTTACAAATGGTAAAATGAATAAAGAGTTATAAACCGATTCTGGAATAAAATGGGAATATGCATAAAATAAAATTAAATGCAATTAACATTGAGTAATAAGATGCGTGAATCTTAACTGTAAAGAGTAAGTAATTAATTTTATTTACACAAAATTTTGGCGTTGAAAAAGGACGCCTTTTTATTTATAACTTTCCTAAATTTTACTTTCAAAATTAAATGGTGATGAGTTGATGACTAATTAAATGTTTAAATTGAAAGCTTTGTTTGTTTGTTTTCTATTTTTCTAATATGATTTATTGGTTTCTCTTATATTTAAATTAATGGTACTATTATAATTTTCTTTACTCTGTAAATAGAAAAGTATTTAAAGCTAGAGAAATCTCAAAAGTACTCTGAATTTATGCCGTAACAGCCTTGAAATTGAATTATAAGCAAATACTAAAAATCTAAGAGTAGATAAAGGAAAATCTAATACTGATGAAAAAGTAATAACATAACGTTTAATTTGAATGTATAATATACAGAGTATTCCTTTTGAAACTAACAAGTTATACATCATAATTCTCATCTATATTCTGTACAATTTGAATAAGTTAATTTGCCTAAAGACCTAATTTAAAACTTAGTTTGTTATGTAACATTATCTTTATTACCTTTGTTTGACCTCATCTTTTTTAGTTTGATAAAAAATTCAGAATATTTATTTAAAAAAATAGTCAGTATTTTAGACTAATTGTGGTCCTGAGCAGACTAAGTTTAGCCTAATGCGCTAAAGCACTCAGAAACACTTCAAGGCGATGCATAGGGTCAAGAGATACCAATAAAAATCTACATTACATTTTTTCATACCATAAGCAAGAAAACAGAAACTAGGAAGATCATTCCAGAGTTTAGAAGGTGTGTAGAAGATAACCGAGTATCCCTAGCAAAGCTGACCCGAGATATCAAAGAATGTAATTCAATAGTACAATACCCAATGTAATACCGATAGTACACAGAAAGAATTAAAATGATTATTCTATGCTCAGGGGACTGTATGTCAGAAGCTAAGGACGGGTCATTTACATGTCTAATTGTTCTTCTCTGAATACGGTCAACGATATCAAGCGTGCGTATTGGGTAGCACCAACCCAGAGGTGAGAATTATATTCCAGATGAGGTTGGATTTGGGACATATACAGCAGAAAGAGTTATCAGAGAGTAAAGTAGTGCCTAGATTTGTATAAAAAGCATATTTACGAGCAGCTGCTTTAGTAGCTGAAAGAAGATGGTCAACCCATGATAGATTTGAGCATACAGTGATTCCTAACAGACTAATACAGCCTAAAAACTTAAGAACGGAGTCATTCATATTTACAAAACGAAATGATTGATCTTTTTTGGCGACCACAAGGCAACTCTGAGTTTTAGTAGCATTACATTTAGCTACATTATTACTTCCTCTCTCAACAATGCGTTGTATGTCTCTGTTGATTGAAATTGCCATTCCAGCTTCAATATCTTGATTTGAGATAGGAAGTGGATTAGTATTATGAGTAGAGTGAGATGAGCTACAGTGAAGTGTGCTGTCATCTGGATCGGGTTAGTTGAAAGATTATTTACGTATAGCAGAAAAAATACAGGAGTTATCACTGATCCGTATGGTACGCCCGTGTTAATGCCAACTTCTTTTGCAAAGAAACCAACTACTACGACACGTAGTCGTTTTTTATCAAAAAAACTAGAAACTCAATTGATGAGCGTATCCGAAAACACAAACGAGGTAAGTTTGGCAAGTAAACACCTATGCGGAATACTTCACCGGATCTTCCTAATGTATTGTTTCACAACCTAAAACCATATTGGTGGCCACTAAGGAGTTGGTTAGACTTCAGACAAGATAGAAGTAATGGAATTTATCGGTAATTAGAGGCTGAGGTCCACTTCTAATCTAAGTTTACATAAAAATATGTGAGTCTTATCTTTTATCAGCAAGTCGTAAGGGATGTCTGAGATTAAATCAACAGCTATAAACTAAATCTTTTGCCTTCTTGGATGCCAAGCGCTTTGCTTACATAATTAAAATACAAAAAAAGCGAGAAAATGTTTCTTTAATATAACGTGCACGCTCATTAAATGAAACAACAAATGTAATACATACATATATCCAATAAATCAAAATAATTGCTATTTAACTTCAGCATAGCTGTAAACGTAATGGTTTGAATATAAATTGTGGCGATAGTATTTCGCGCTACCGAAAAGGACCTTTAATTGTTGTAATTAGTAACAGTTTCCCGAAAACGTAAAAGCATCAACCAAAACTAAGTTTAAATACACTAAATGATATAGAAGCTTGTTCGCGCTAATACATAAGATTTTATAAAAAAAATTTGAATAGCTAAAATAATTCTATATAGAAAAAATCTCACGCAAATAAATGTATTCGCCGTATTAAATGTTAAGATAAATCTAATTAGCCATACGGTTCAAATATTTGATTTTTAAATAACAATTCCATTATAAAATACAATCATTCCTAGGTAATAATGTACTTTATAATGGAACCGTATATCATATTTAAAGTAATTTCACATATGAAAATAAACTTCTTTTTCTTTTTTTTATACAAAGTAAAAATTCCATAAGACTTCTATAAAATATAGTGTTAGATGGTATATAATTAAATGTAATCATCCAGTAATGAATTAATACGTTTAGTATTGGTATCAAATAGTTTACGTTATATTGAAAACTCTCATTTTAGGTAGGATAATTTTATTTGCTTGCTACCGACAAATATAAATTTCTTTAAGCCGTTAAATTAATTTCAACAAAACGTTGCAATAAGATGTATTCGAAAAGCTAAAAACAATGCGTTTTAACAGTTGAATTCGAATGTCCTTTCACATGTGAACAGAGGTACTTGTTCTGTAATTTTTGAAAATCTGAACTGACACAAATATTTAAAATGATTAATTAAGCCATCTCATAATGAGTCTAATTTTAAATTAATTATACTAGACACATCGCCTTAAGTTGAAGATCACGACTAGCATATTTATATTATCATAAAATAATACAATAAAATATTGTAAATTACTTTTAATTAAAACAAACCAATGCGTTCCTGACTGGGTGCTTGGTTATTGGATTTAACATTATGAGGTGCTTTGGCACAATTAATTCCATTTGATAACTACTTACTCAAGTACTAATTTTTAACTGAGTTAGTAATGTGGATGTATTGCTACTAAGTAACCGACCAGTTTCATAACCGTATAAATTAGTATTAATCTGACGGGTTGTACTTAATTAATTAAAATTTAATATCATTCATAAACCATTGGTTAATAATCGTATTCGTATAAATGGAATCTGTGACCTTTGTCTTCATCCCTAAACCGCCTTCCGTGCGAACAAACTGTAATTTTAGAGTTATCTTCAACATTAACTGTTTTGAGCATTGGAAACATTTTTCACTGGGGTTACCAAGAAGCGCGTCTGAAACCGAATGTTTTGAAGTTGACTGGAAAGTACCCTAGGAGTGGTATCCGAGATCCGTAATAACCCATAGCGAGTAACAACCGACATAACCGCGCACTCACCAGGAGGGACTGAAGACGAGCTCTTTTAAAAAATAATAAAAATAATTTTTTTAATAAACATAGCACGAGTTATATTTAGGAAGAGATAATTGATTAATCACATGGGTTGTTTTAGCCAATGAAACTGCATACTTTCCTTAGTAACGTGTCACATAAATTATTATCGCTGTAATAAACTCGCTACTAACGAAAGTATGCACTTTCATTGGTTAAAACGACCCCATCTAATTAATGAATTATATTCTCAATAAAATAATTAATAAATAATAATTTCTTATACAAGACGATACCGGGGAATTTTAACATCGGGTCAAAGAATGCATGAGTGGTGTTACCCTTTATCCTTATGTATGATATATGATATTCTATTTTATTTTGGGCTAGTACGTGAATAATTAAGTATTTGCAATTGTCAACATATCATGATAATTTGGATTACATGGAAAAATTCATTTTTTTTAATCGGCATTAAAGCAATAAATCGTCAATAAAATACATCAAAATTGGCAGTGACATGATCCATTTTTGATCGATTTTTAAATTGACAAATCCCATTTTGTGAACAAACGCCTCATAAAACACTATTTGACTCAATATTTTTCTCTAACGCAATGATATCGGTAGCAAATATGTTGCAAAACACCAAGAAATGTGACAGGGCACGAGTTACGAATAACATTTTTTTTGTAATCGTTTACATAAAATTAAAAAAATATAATAAAACCGTAAATGTGGTTTAATCGTCTCGGCCCTACAGAGCCTCGGCAACTAAATTCACATTCGTTTTAAAAAGTTCAACTTCACTAACTAGAATCAAAAGCAAAGTATTCCAACGTATAAGATCGTATTTTAACCAGAACTGAAAACAACAGTATATTAAAAAACAAGTTTCATATGACACATTTTTATCGTACGAGTTTAAGTGCGACGAAAATCATATGAAACGAGTTTTTTACAATACTTTTTCTATTTTACATATTTTAATCCAAAATACAAAAAAGAAGTTGGAATTAAAATTGTAATAGGGTTTATGGAATTTTTGTTTGATGGGTAGTTGAAGCTATGAGAAAAGAGAAAGAAAATAATAAGAAAAGTGGCATTCCCGTTTTATGTTTCGACCTGGAAAATGTCATAACTTAAACTTTATTGGAGAATACTTTTTGCACAAGTCGACTATGTACAGTGCATCCCATTGTGGTTGAGACCGCCAGATATCTCGGTTGTTGTTGAAGATAGAACCTTGCGGTTTCCGCGGTCCTGTGCCACTTTTTTGTGAAACTCAAGATGGCCTGAAAGGATTTTGCACAACTTCTTTCGTTTATAAATTACAGGGTGTTTTTGAAAATCCACACTTTTTGGATTCCCTCCATATCTAAGAAGTTTCTCAGCGATAATGTCAAATTGAAAACTTGTACCATAGAGAATTTTACGTAGAATCCAGGGGCGCACTCAATTTTGTTTTCGGGGTATCATTATGGAGATAAGACTCAAACTTATGATTTTTTCATTAAATTACTTATTTTTTTTGCTTCGAAATGATATATAATATATAAACATGAAGTTTTCAAAAATGCTCCAAAATTACTAAAACATTGAATTTTAATAGTACCATAGATTTCAAAGTTTTACTACAGGGATTATTATTTGTGATTTTTTTATAGTAGGTCATGGATGTTACAAACACTGTTGTTGACTTTTGGAGCATTGTTTTATCAAGTGACTGTGGAGAAATCAACACATCTGCTGTCATAATGATAAATTTTGATGCGTTTTATTGTGTTTGTGTTTGGCGATTTTGTTAATTTGTAAAATTTTATAATGGCTGAAAGATTTTTTCAGAACAACGAAAAGTATGATATCATACAATGTTTCAATCAATGCCATGAAAATGTTGACGAAGCATTAGAATTATATTTAAACAAGTAAACTAGTAATTTACAATAAGACATTATATGACATATTGTTTTTAAAACGTTAGATATCCATAGAGGCGTCAACCTAGTCGAGCAACGATATTTCGACTAAAGAATAATCTACTAAATTATGGTGCGTATTCTAAACCCCGACCCAAGACGTATAACAAGGAAAATAATGAAGTGGATGAAATAAATGTCTTAGCCAGCGTCCGTGTCTCTCCTCAGACTTCTTGTACGAAGTTAGAAAATGACACTGGCGTTCCCCGAGCACGGGTACAAAGGATTAAAAAAAACACAAATTGAAACCCTACAAAGTGAATATTGTCCAGCATTTATACCCTGGTGATGCAGCGAGGCGTGTGAATTTCTGTAATTGGTTTATGAACCAAACTCGAAGGGACAATAATTTTGCGAGTAAAGTCATATGGTCAGACGAAGCCCATATAAGCAGTGACGGTTTATTTAACAGGGTCAATTTGGTTTTAATGTAGCCTGTTTCTTATTGGGGACATCAATAAAATACCGCATTTTTGAAGGGGCTCTCAACGCGAATAGGTACTTGGCAATTTTAGAAGAAGTAATACCAGAATTCCTGGAGAATGTTCCCATCGCCTATCTTAGTGCCATTTACTTCCAACAAGACGTTGCCTCTGCCCACAATTCGAGGTTGATTGTGCCGTTTTTAGAAGAAAATTTCCAGGACCATTGGATTGGAACAAATGGACCCATTAGGTGGCCTGCAAGGTCACCTAATTTGTCAGTGTTGGACTTTTTTGTGGGTTTTTTTGAAAAATAAAATATGCGGTAAGAGGCACAATAATATTGAAGAACTTCGTGCAACATCAGAGGCAGTTTTCCAGAATTTATAAAATCGGCCTTTCATAATTTTAAATACATTAAGACGTATTAAGAAATTGTATGTTAGGGAAAATGGACATCAATTTGAACAATTCAATGAATAAGTTACCGAATAATTTCGAAATGAAATAGTATAAGTAAATATTTAATTAGTTGCTTATTCTACATTATGAACTTTTTATTACTATTTATTTGTTGTTATTAGTTACCAGGGAAAATGGACATCAATTTGAACAATTCAATGAATAAGTTACCGAATAATTTCGAAATGAAATAGTATGAGTAAATATTTAATTAGTTGCTTATTCTACATTATGAACTTTTTATTACTATTTATTTGTTGCTATTAGTTACCTACGTTTTGTGTTTTGTTAGTGAATTAGTGTTAGTATTGTTCTTGTTCCTTTTATGGAAAAATCATTTCTTCAATTTGAACTTTTTCTATATGAAAAATCCATAGCCTACTATTAAAAATCAATGTTTTAGTGATTTTGGAGCATTTTTGAAGAATTTATGTTTATATATTATATATCATTTTGAATGAAAAAAAAATAAGGAATTTAATGAGGTGATAAAATACATGGTGTTCCATTGAAAAAATCATAAGTTTGAGTAGTATCTCCATAACCATACATCGAAAAAAAAATTGAGTGCGTCACTGAATTCTACATAAAATTCTCTATGGGATAAGTTTTCAATTTGACATTATCGCTGGAAACTTCGTAGATATGGAAGGAGTCCAAAAAGTGTGAATTTTCAAAAACGCTCTGTAACTTATGAACGAAAGAAGTTAGGAAAAATCCGTTCAGGACATCTTGAGTTTCACAAAAAAGTGGCACAGGACCGCGAAATCCGCAAGGTTCTATCTTCAACAACAACCGAGATACTTGGCTGTCTCAACCAAAAAGGGATGCACTGTACAATTTAACTGATTTATCCACAACAAATAAAGCATATTGTGGTTTGAAACCCCCCAGGCCCGAAGTGGCAATTACCTGGCCTGGCTAGCGGCTTTAGAAAAATCATTGAGAAAATCTTAGAAGATAACGATTTCAATCGACTTATAACTTGGAGCCGCGTTCCCCAAAATCGGAATTCCCACGTATTCTTTTTCGTTTTAGATTTGCTTAGGAATAACCCAGATCTTGACCATTTAAGAATGAAATATTCCATCCCTGGACACAAGGCACATGTCACAAATAGAATGTTTTTCACCTCTGGGTTTCACGAAACAACTTAAGCAGGTGAATAAAAAAATCCATTTGTTATGCTGCAGATGAAGGCAGACTTTATGAACTATGAGTGTGCAAAACAACTGAAGTATGGTAACATACCATTTAGCAATTGTGCTATGCAATTTTCCAAATCCGATTTAACATAAGTACGCTTTAAAAGAAGTCACATAAATAATGAATTTGTTAAAGTTTCGTTACGTCCTGCTGTTCTAGATTTCCCATGCGTTGAAGCAAAAAAAATTGCAGAAATTGAAAATCTAGCCTCAAAAGTTGAGCAAAAAAGAAATTTCCAAGGACAAGATTAATGCTATAAAAAAAGTGATGACTTCAATGCTGCAAACTGGCCAATACTTTTATAAAGCACTATTACATTTATAATTTTTATCATTCAATTTTCAATTAGTTTGGTTAACTTGTAGTTATTTTATGTTACTGGATTAGTTACAATTAGTATCACACTTGTTTCGATTTAAAAAATCAAATAAAACCTTCTAAGACATTCACATAGAACTTTGTTTTAATATCTCTTCATCTAACAAATTTGTGACAGTTAAAACCATGTTCGGTAAAATAATTACGAAAAGTTAATTTTACAAGGTTCTATGTTCTTCTATGGCTTGCAAATTTAAAATTAAATTAAATTTAGAATTTATTTTAAGATCACTTTAAAAACATAAAAATGATCCCAATTTAATCTAACCATTCTTAAACTAGATATTGGTTACACAAACTTTAACCTTTAATTTCTGAAAACGGCTGAATGTCCAGAGATAGAACTTTACTATTCCAAGTGGATGAATTGTTACTATAATAAAAGAAAGTAGCCTCCAATCATAATAGGCTTGAGCAAACGCATCAACTTTAAGATAAAAGGAACTATTCAGTTTTATAAAATATATAAAGTATAAAACCCAAATGAATTTCTGAATAGAATTATTATAAGGCCGTGCCTTCTGCCACGCGAAATTAATAACGTCAATCTATCTAAAGATGGAAATAAAAAGGAAAATTAAAATCTACGGTAACCTAGGATCCTCTCGATGGATTGTAGACTACCGTACCTTGGATCCTAGGTTACCCTAGATTTTAATTTTCCTTTTTATTTCCATTTTTTTAGATAGATTGAGGTTATAATTCCCCAAATGTCGCGTGATAGAAGACACGGCGTTATTATAAAGGTAAAACAGTTACCTGTAATTTACTGGCTTACCACAATCTGGCCACGCTCTCTGGCGACATAAAACTTAACTGTTTTAATCAGATAACTTGTGTATTTGTGTGTGTATGTGTATATTTTAATTTGTTAAATGTGTTCATATACATTTAGTGATTTGTAAGTATGAATCAGTACAACAAAAATTGTTCCATCCAGCAGAAAGGTGTGTAACCTAACTTTCCAAATTTTACAATTAAATTCGTGTATGAACAAGTACAATTATTAATTGAAGATTATAATCAATAAAATAATGTAAAAAAATTTAACTATAAGTTACATTAATATTATTATGATACACTTATTCGTATTCGTAAATTGTTCCGACACAGGCATTGTACTAAATCATTGCATTTTGGTCACAATCCTCAAATTTTTTAACTGATCTATTTTTCTATTAGTATTCTCCAATTGTTTACTCACTTCTTGAATGACTATATCTGCAATTATTTTAACAAACACATTATTAAGATACCTATATCATTTAAAAATGTTTGCAATTTCCATATCTTTCTGTGTGAGCAGCATTATTGAGATAAAATACAATCAGTAATACGTAAATGGTAGCTAATAAATAAAATGTTTGACGTAAGAAAATACCATCATCTATAACTTAAACTACTAAGTTTGAATTGGTTGAGTATATATAGTCGTACATTGTTTGGTTTGTTGTTTTTTTATCTCTCGGTCCTATTAAATAGGTTCCGCCATACTTAACAGGTTAAAATTTAAAGATGTGCAAAGTCTCAATATAAGATAAAAAGGTATTTTAATGCCATCTATGCATTATACAAGAGAATTATTTACAAGCAATTACCTTTAAACCTCTTTAAAACGCACTATCGTAGGATATTTTAATTCTATAGAGTTTTTGTTTAATTTAATTCAATCAATTAAATTTCTTGCTATGTAATAAAGTGATGATTCTTAACATTATCTCTTCTCTTTTGAGAAAAATATTCTATTATATTCCGGCATGTCATAATATTATTAAGGATTTCATTTTTAGTGTCAAAATGACACACTTTATTGCACCAAGTACTATAATGAATTCATTATAAAAAAACATATAGGTATAGAGGGCAATAAATTTAAATTAAGCTACGTTTACACTTGGCGGAAATCTACTTGCCATCACTAAAACTCGTCATTATGTAAACTCAAAGCAACAAAAAATTTCATTGAACAAAAATGGCCAGAATATAACATTTTGTACAAAATACAGATCATAAACAATCGTGTTATCAGGCTCGGCTAACGCCTTGTCTGATAATATTCACGGCTAGTACCATAATGATTGTTATTATCATCCTTATAACATAAATATCTATTACGAACCAGTTATTCATCTGTATATCTAACATTTCAAACTACAAATTAATAGGTATAAAATAAAATATATCAAAATGGTTGCCATTTCTTCCTATTTCTTCATCTGTCTACAAAATATACATAAAACAAAACTATGAAAATACATACTTCCTTTTTTTAAACACTGAAAACAAAAAGTGATCATACACTAAACATAACACATTAACAAATTTACTTATTTTGCCACCCAGTAATGGTTGTAAATACCTAGGAAATAGTTCCTCTTTTAAGTTTCAACGTTACTATTCACTAGTTTTCAGATTTGTCACTAAAATATTATATTAAAAATGTTATGGAGATGGCTTTGTGCCACATCCTTTCTGTTAGTTTATTTAAACTTTTTTATTACCTCTAACTTAGAATAAAACTGATATAGTTTATGTATTTCTTCACAACACACATTCAAAACTTACCTGAATTATCTGAAACACTGTACAAAGGTTAGTGTACATATTTATATGTATAGAATTGATTTAAGAATCTGTTACTTATAATACAATATAAATCTATTTTATTTTAGGATAAATTTCTACAAACAAAAGGAAGTTTCAGATATCTCTGAATATATCAACTGATGTTCTTATCCATGTAAAACACTTACGTTTCCATATCACCTTGACATATGTCCAGAAATGGGTCAAAATATTGAAATTGAGCTTCATAACTTTCATTAAGTACAACTCTGTAAATCCTGCATTGTTTCGCATTTAGTTTTATATGTCTTAAATTGTCACGGAGTGGCACAACAGTAAGTTCAACAAATCCCTTCAAAGAGAATATTTCATTTCGATTATTTTAGCAAAATAAACTTACAATAATGCTTTTTCTCTCAAAACTAATCCCGGTGAGACTCAATATTTGATGGGCTGTAAAAAAACATAACCTTACTTTATTGAAATAATTATAATTTATAATAAAAGGAAGATACTTATAATTTAAATGGTCTACAATTATCGGCGGTCCTTTCTCGCTTCATTGTACTTTAATTCCTGTATTTACGGATTAATTAAATATAAAGTATTTTGGTTAAATAAAATCATAGTGTTTTATCAACGTAATTAAATTACGGTTATTGCACGATTTTTCATAATAATTATAAAGATTAAAATAATGAAAATTAGTAAATAAATTACACGTTTAACATTTTGATAATAATTATTATGTTACAATATTTATTAAAATTAGTAAATAAACACAATTCATTAAAGATTCCAAGTGGCCAACCTTAAATTCTATATTGTAAAAATTACTAAAAGACTGATTTACACTATAAATGTCACTACAGTTTAGTAACAAAATGGGATTGTGGGGTAAGTTTGAATAAATGGAAATTCATTTTATACTCGCGTACAGTGTGGCTTGCCCAATACATAATAAGATGACAAATAGTTACAATTTGCAATAAAATTAAGCAACCTGAACACATACAAGAACGAGCTAGTAGCGTAGTGGTGACACGACCTGCTTAGCATTCGGGAGGTAATGGGTTCCGATTCCCGTTACCGTCTACTATGTATGAGATTTTTTCAGGGGTTATTTACACGTGTGCGGCGTGGTCGCGGCATATACGCACACCATGTACTGCTACTTAGGCGAATTCTGGGGTAGTATTTTCCCCCTCAGAACCCTAACTCCGTTCCTGCCGATCCTATCCTGACCACACCCATCCTTAATCTTACCATGCATATATACAAAATGTACGTATGTACCTATGCTGGGATTCTGTGATTGTGGCTGAAGGAGCTGGGAAAGCTCAAACAGCCCGCTCTCCCTCCGGGGAGGGAATGAAATACGAGACCTTTCCTTTTTTTACACTGTAAGATATTGACAATAACAACTAGAATAATATTTTATTTTATATAAACACAAAGTTACGTACAATTTTATTACTTATAAAAGCAGAACGGGTTTCCATCAAAAACATGACGAATAATGAATAATCATAATGGAGTGTTTCCACACTGTATGACGGTTTACACACACTACGCTACTGCATCCCTTACTCTAAAATGTTGCTACAATAAAACAAAACATGTATCCCTAAATTGTTACTTATAAATCTCTCTGTGGTGGTTGAAAAACTCTACGTGGTCTATGCTTTGCAATACATTCCGACAATCTTGTTTCCATTACACATTCATTTTTCTTAGAAACAACACGGTCGTTTTCATTATCCTTAGCATTTACGTTTATTTCATCATGCCCAATCGAATCATCATCTCCACGAGATTCCAACATTTTATTTGTACCATGATCATCATTGTTCATTACATCAATTTCAGTACTCACTATTCCTAACTTATTATCTGCACCCCCTATTAACCTTTGACTACCCTTATCAAAGTTACTATTCACTTTAATCTTTCCTTTGTACTTTAATAATTGATCTTTGTGTCTTTTCCAAGTTACCCCTAATGAAGGAATATAACAATTATAAATATTTTTAACGGTTACTTACGTAATCTCTCCTAAACTCCACCCTAGTTTGTGTGTATTTCTATAATCGTTTGCATAAACCTGATCGCCTTCCAAAATTCTATTTTTCTGTTCCCTTTAAAATTTATCTCTTGTCTGTTAATAGCTAGGTCTTTATGTTCGGGTTTTAATATATCTAATCTATTTCTTACTTTCCTATTAAACATTAATTTCGCTGGTGTTTCACCGGTTGTGCAATAAACCGTCGTTGTATATTCAAACAAATATCTACATATTAATGTCTGTACAGTTACTTTATAATTTTTTTTGTCCATTAATATTTTTGTTAATGCCTTTTTAAATGATTTTACCGCGTTCTCCGCCGCTCCGTTACTGGAGGGATGATACGGCGGCGCAAATATATGATTTACATTATTGATATTACAAAACTTGAAAATCCGCTGCTGTGAACGCCGTACCGTTATCACTAACTAAATTAACCGTGCGAAAATTTCTCTCAATTTTTCAATTGTATGCTTAGAGTCTGTTAAAGTAACTTCTATTACTTCAGGCCATTTGCTATAAACATCCATTAATACTAAATAAATTTTACCCTTCAAAGGTCCTAAATGATCTACATGCACTCTTTCAAAAACTGTATTCGCTTGAGGCCATTTTTGCAAACTACTTTCCTTGCAAACCCTGTAATTTTTGCCTATATTTCCTATATCCTCGTCAAGCTTTGGCCACCAGAAATATTATCTAGCCTTACTTTTCATTTTTGCAGCCCCTAAACACGAATTATGCAATTCGTCTAGTAATGCTTTTCTAAATTTAACTGGTACCACTACTCTGTAACCCCACATCAAAATTCCTTGCTCTAGCATTAACTCATCACACTTTCTAAAATACGGTTTATTTACCTCATTTTCCATATAATTCTTCCATCCATTTCGGACTACGTCTACTCGCGATTCTATTCTAACTTTTGGCATAGCCTCTTCTACAAAATTTAAATACGTATAATTATCATCTTCAATTAAATCAATTTCGTGTTTACTATTTGGTAGTCGTAACAGTGCGTATAAACATATAAAACCAGTTAATAGAGATTGATTATCCTTAATACTTGAATGGCAATCATTTAAACAATAACATCTTTAAATATAATCAAACTACTATCATTCAAATATCTACAATTAAATTCCGCATTCTTTTGTCCGGTGTAAGGTGGTGTCCAGTGGGTTGATTCGTTGTAATTAATCCTTTATGTAACTGGTCACTCTTAACGACTACAATTATTAATCACTTAATTTCGTCCGGCGCACCACGCGCTAACTTAAATGTCCGGGTTTGTTTACGCCTTACGCATATATAAGAATTGGACAGTTGGATTTGCTATATGCCCTTCAAAATAAATGTTTATCACAAGATATATTTACTGACACTTGAACATAAAAATTCTTAAATGTTTTTATACAATCGATTTACTGCTGTTAACAATCGCACATGTACTAAAATCAATGACAATGCGCGTCAATACATAACACTTCTAACTCGACTCTCGCTTTAACTCTAAATCTGATTCAACGCTTCTTAAATTTTGAAAGAAAAACTCAGTACTATTTGTAAATGTTTAAATACTTCATCACCAAAATGGGTTTTTCGAGTCAACTAATATGCACTGCAACACTAATTGTTTTCGAATAAACACCAGCACAGGTCATTTGTATGACCTCACAAAATACTCGTCCGCGGTCACCTCTTAAGCCTAGCTCTCGAGCGTCGACTCCCTATACCCTAGCAGACTCTTTCTTAAATACCCTCGGTCAACCATTTTGCCCGACGCCATTAAATTTTTCGCGCTAAAATCACAATCAACCTATCACAAAAGAGCTTTCCATTGCGAGTCTGTACCGAGCGGAAACTCTGAAAACGGAACCAGGTGCAAACGAATTGAGAAAAACGTAACCATCTTGAATTTCTTTACAAACATACAACTCTTCGGAAAAACCCTAATTCACATTCAAATTCACTTCATATACTGTCCCCATCTAGATTCAACTTTTTTTGAAAATCTCCCATATGCGCAATTTTTTCCTCCCGCACAATTTACCAAATTCTAACAGATTTCTCCTTGAGCATGCATTCAATTTTTATTGCGTAATGTTACGAGATTTATACAAGCAAACATATCTGTACATATTTTTTTCTACACTTCAATACATCGCGACATCATAAATTCACTCATTCAGACGTTTGCAACAATTTTAATACCGCATTCCGCAGCAGACAGTAGCAAATTCCAGTAACATTCACCATTATCAAGGTTTTACCAAAACATTATTTCTCAATCAAATTTAATAGTTTCACCTTAAAAATCTTCATACAACTTCTAAATACTCTTTTACATGATACATAACGCTTTACTACAATTCCAGTGGCGTAGCATTTACACTAATTTACATTCTGCACACAAAAAAAAGTGCTACAGCAGCTGGTTGTCCTCCAGATTGTTCAGAAGGTGTACTGTTCTTGTCTCTCTATATTCACAACTGTACCGTAAACAGTTGATCAGCAACTTCCATATAAAAAAGAATTTCCTTTAATTAAGGTATTTAAATAAAATTCGATTTCGTACCTGCTGTATCAGCAACATGTTTAAAATGCACTGCTTTTGAAATACTGATAAATGACGTCCGTTTTTTCACAGGAAGTATGTTCGCCTTCACTCGTACTTGATGTCGAATCCATATTTTGAATATTTGGTACTTCACATACAGAATAAACAGCGAATTTGAAGTTGTTTAGGTAAAATTTCGACAAACAAGGTATAGTGGGATTATACAGACATGTAGTGGCTTTTCTAAAGCAAAAGGATTATGCAACCGGGGTTCCGAAGATAACAAAAAACCGTATTTTGAAGATTTAGATACTTCGGGTTAGATGGGGTAAAATAAGAACATAAGTTAAAACAACGATTAAACCAAAGGGTATAATATAACTCTTTGATTAAAACATATAATAACCGATTCTTTAAATTTCCAATAAGGGCACCCTATGACCATTTCATAATTTCGGTAAGTACTTCACAAAACACAAATTCATAATAAATGTTGGAAGCGTGTACCACTTTGTTGGACACTTAACCTGGCGCGATGTTTAACGCTGTCTATTACACGCGACAGGAGAGCCGGTGAGTTATTTATTTCTTCGCATTTAATTCTTGTTGAGGATAAATATTTGTAGATGGTATCTAAATTAACTTTGGATTTGTTTAATTTATGCCACTTTAATAAAATGAAAGTATCTGGGTGTTATCATAGTCTAAATCGTCATATGAGAGCAGGACAGAATCTTCTATGTGAAGAATCCGATTATTTTGACGAAACTGCCCAAAACCACACCTTAGCTTATAATTTTTAAAATCCTAGCAAAGATCTGAGAGCGGTAAAAAAAAGCATTATCTATAAAAATTATTTTAATTTTATTTTTCAGAAAATTATTAGTAGGCCCAAGCAGTCAAAATGTAGTCTGACCATTGCCCCATCCTATCGTATGAAGGCATAACTATATAGAATCCTTCATTAAAATATTTTTGAGTTTTTAAATGGTGCACTTTTCTATTTAAATTTTATATAAAGCTATACCTGTCGATAACAATTACAGTTATCATCCTCAGTAAATGGTAATATCTATAAGAATTGCTTGAGATGTTAGATCAAATTTATGAAATATGAAAAAGTTGAAAACGCGAACACAAGTCTGCTATTAATTGATAATATTCTTGTAAAAACCTTCGTTGATTTGGCGACGTTTCGGTAAACTCTCAATTGCCTTCAGGTCACTAATAACCTAATCCCGCTTCGTGTTATTCAAATTAAACTGATGTCTGCTGTGCGTTCCTTGTTAATTATAATACCTTCGATGGCTTTCACTTTCTCTGCCTCATTTTCTTTTCTCCGTTTTATTACTTTTTCCGTGGATATCGTAAGACGTCTATTGTGTGTTGTTGATTGATGCATTTTGTTTAATACCAACTTCCATGTATTAAGCAGTCTCTGCGCGTCGTCTCGGGTATTAAGACTGTTTGGCCGTTTTCTATTTCTACAGCTACTCTTATTATTCTTATTATCAAAGTTGATATTGTGCATGTTGTGGTAAAGATGAAGTTATGTTTTTTCCTTACTAAATATCGTTTTGATGTGTTTCTTAGAATTTTGCGAATCCGGTCTGTTGTTACATACGGTAAGAGCACTTTGTTCCTTTTCTCTTTCTTGCTTCTTCGATTGATCCGTCTTTTGGATGTTTTTCGGTGAGTCAGTTTTCTAATAAAGCTGATCTTACTGTGTTGATTTCTTCCTTTATGTTTTGGTCTGCCAAACTCTTGAATGTGATAGTTAGGGTTTTGACCACGGTCTGCAGTGGTGCAGACTATAGGATCCAATTATGCACCAGCACCAGGACATTATCTGCAGTATTGAATCAACGATTCAACAAACTTACACCACGTGAGAAGTCATGCAGTTGCACGAAATTCTACGGATTAGCAAAGATTCAGAAATCGAGGGCACTGCTGAGACCAATAGTGAGTTCAATCGTATCATCTTTACAGGAACTTGTAAGATACGTCGCCAAACTCTTCAGTTTGTGGATTTGGAATCGTCAGTATAACATATGAACCAAAAAAGAACATTCGAAAAAATTCATTGGACAGATCACGTCAATTCAAGGCCAAAAGAAGACACCACTGCGACTTTCAAATTTCTAAGGCGCTCGAATAAGTGTTTTAACGTTTACGTGTTCCCTCATGTAGATGATGAGATGTCAGTGAGACATTATTTCAAGTGGTATTGAGCCTTTGAATGTTTCCCGAGGTAGATACATGTTTCCATACGAACTTGACTAAAAACTTTGAAACTTTATATTTTATGTTAGATTAAGAGTCTGTTGTGTCAATAAACTTGACAAATTGTGAATTTTATTGTGTTTTCATTAGTATCCACACAATTTCCAGTGTCCCAAATTACCATATATGTTTTCATACTTTATTATATAAAGGAAAACTAACCAGTGTCCCAAATTAGGTGATTCATGAGGGTAACTTGGGACACCATAAAAAAAATGTGTATAAATTATTACTGTGTCCCAACATAACTTATTATGCGATACATTTTATGAATGCTAATTCACATTTTAGGATGATTTACAATGTTGTATGTATACTTAGATTGTTGTACCGAAAATAATTTCGAAACCGTCCCAAGTTAGGTGATTTAATGTTACTATGGTTTTGGTGCTGCATCTCGGTCTCTGGTAACCTCATATCTTCAGGCCTCCCGCCAGCTCCAAGAAAAAAAGTAGGACAATTTTCAAAAAAAAGTAGGACATATCGCGGTAATAAAATCACAAATTTTGTAGTTTTTTTTAACCGTACGGGGACCCCCCTCTTACCGCATGCATAAATTGAGTACAAATATATTATTAATTTAATTTTATTTACTACAAAACAAACTTTAAATAATAAACTTATTTTTTTACCTTTAGAAAACTTGTTTAGTATTTTAATTCAATAAAAACAAAATTGACATTCAGAGATTAACTCTGTTCAATTAATTTTAATTTTAAAGATATTAGTACAAAATTCATGCATGTCCCCGCTCTTTTTTTATTTGTATATTATATTTACATAACTTGTTCAGAAAAATCCTTTTTTTAATACATAACAAGAAGTATTTTCCTTAAAATACTAATAAACATTATTTTTATTTGGTAGTATACTGCAAACTTAAGAACTTGTCAAACACAAGTATTAACTGGTCAATGTTTCATTTTTTCTAAAGTGTCATTCACTGTTTTCAGTCGTTTTGTTGAAATATCAATCATGTCTAAGGCTAAAGAAACTTGTGCTAGATCTTTTCTTTTCAATGATACCTGCAACTGTCTCTTCCCCTCTTCTAGAAATTTTTCAGCAGCCTTCCTTTCACTAAGAGCTTCCTTTTCTTTTTCTTTGGCTGATTCATTTTTTCTTTTCTCAGTAACTTCCTTCTCCTTTTCTATTTCCTCTCTCTTCTTTTGAGCTAGATACTCTTTGTATTTGGAACTAGATTTTTTTCCAGCTTCCAGCATTTTAGATGTTATTTTGATGTTATCTATAGTCCCATGTATTCTTACATAGTCTTTCACAGTTCTCATTGAAATGATGGTGTGTTCTTTCAGGGAATTTTTTTCCTTGGTAACAATTTTGTTGTTCATTGAAAACCCTCTTTCGACGTCTGCGTTTCCATGAACTAATGATAAAAGTGAAGGTAAGTATGAGGCTAATACTGGATATTTTGGTTTTCCATCAATTGTTTTCATTTCAAATACTTTGTTCCAATAGTAGTCAATTCTATGGTATTTTGTTTCTGCCGGAGACTTAGAACTGATGTACCATTCTTCTTTTATGTTCATGTCATTTTGATATTCTATCCATTCTTCTTTTATTCTGTCTATTTTCTGTTCCGTCAATCCATGAGGAATCTGAGAAACCAATCCTTTGAAGTTACTATTGCTTTCATGTTTTCTTTGATTTACTCCATGAAGGCACTGCATGTTTTTAAGCATACTGTTGCCAATAGGTAGGTCTTTAAGAAGTTTGTTAGTAACTCGCAAATAAAAAGAACTAACAGCTTGGTAATATTCAAATCTTTCTTTATCTAGAATTTTGGTTGAAAGAAGTGATTTTTTGGCTACTCCCCCAATTTCAAGATCTTTGAACTCAAGAACATTTTGTTTGGTCAATTCTATTTCACTGAGATTTCTTCTATGTTTTTCAATCTCTCCTGCATGAACAAACTTTCTGAGTAATCTCTTAATAAGGCCATTCATTTGTTCATACAGAATATGAACCAAAGGTTGTTCTGCTTGGAATAGTGTTAAGAACTTGGAAAATACGTCACTAACATGAACCAAGAACTGCATCAGTGGTAGAACTATGTTATTTCTCAAAGCAGAGCAAATACGTTGATATCTTTGATTATTACTCAGGCTTTTGTTTGAACTCTGTTTTTGAGTCAAATATGTTAAGAAGTAATGCTTCAGTGCCTCGTATTGCTCAACCAGGCATTTTAACACTACTTAACCACCTGCAACTCACATACTGATAAAAAAAATGATCTTCAACTTCAAGAAGCTCTTGACTCTTCTTGAAGTCTTCCCTTCTTGCTGTAGACAGCTTGAAAAATTTAAACACGTCTGTTGCCAGTTCTTCAATAAGAGAAAAAGGATATTCTTGAATTCCACTTCCAAAAGCATTGTGGACTTTGTGAAGAGAGCATGAGCCTATGTTAACTAGAGAAGGGGAACCTAACATTTTAACATGGGAGTCAAGTTTCTTGAGAAGGGACTTGTTAACATTTGGGCCATCCATTGAAACCATAATTACTTTTGACATGGGTAGACCTTCATTTTCAGCTGACTTGATGATTTTCTCAAACATAGTTTCTGCTTCTGCATGACCCAGAAAAACCGATGTCAAATATCTGCACTGGATTGGCTCTTTACTTGGTGTTTGGGTCCAAAACCTTACATAAAGATCAAGTTGTTTCTTGATTTGAGAGGTTGTAGTTTCATCAAGGCATAGAGTAAAAAATGTGTTAGAACTACTGATTTCTTTTGTAAGTCCTTATGAAATTAAATATGCCTTAGTTTGGTCCATATTAAAGTGTTTGGCACTATCTCCGAACATTGAGATAAAAACCTCTTTAAGTCCATCACAAGAAGCAAAAGAAAAATTAGATTGAGCTAACTTGAATGCCCAAATCAATTCTGATCGCATTGTATCATTCAAAAGAACTTCATTGTCTTTCAATGCTGAAGTTGTAGCAACAGCTCCACTTTCTGTAATTCTAAAAGTACTTTGCCTGGCAGAAAACACAACATTTGCTTTTAAAGAGTGTTTTTTTGTTTCACTATGTTTTATCAGATGATCTTTACCTCTGTTAGCACAAGAAAAATATTGGTCACAGATTTTACAATACACTTCATAGTCATTTTTCCCCTTTTTACACCACAAAGACATCACATGACTGTTTGAGTCTTTGCTCAAAAGCCAATCTTCTCTAAAATGTGTTTCACGAGGCATTGTCTTTTAAATCATTATCTTCTTTACCTAAAACAATCAAAAGCGAATGTTTGTGCAAGGATCATTTTAAGCAGCCCTTTATTTGTGTAAATTAATCAGATAGGATTTACTTAACAAAAAATTATTTGTTAATTAATTCCTATCTGATCAATAGGCTTCCAACCCACCTTAGAAGCCTTTGCCATCAGCAAAGAAGAAATAGAAATATCTTTTTTGCTGATGGATTTGCTCTCCATCCACCCAGAGTTTTTGTTTTTTTCCATAACTTTGAATACAATGGATTTTTACTACAAGATCAACAATTAAAAATAAATGGTAGTTCCAGAACTAAATGCAGTTACTTACCTGCCTTGAATATCAATGATGAACACTCAGTAAACCACTATGCTTCTTTGTAAAAACAAAACTAAATGAACAAACATCACGACCACACTAGCTAAAAGTTATGTGTTCTAATTAGTTAAATTCTCATACTGATTAACAAAAAAATATTTTTTTTAAATTTTACACGGCTTACTTTTATATTTTAAAATTAAGTGTTAAGATTTTTGAGTTATTTTACAAAAATAATCGTGTATTTTGAATTCTGAAAAAAAAGTAGGACATTGCTCTAAATAGTTGGAAATTTTTGAAAAAGTAGGACAAGTGGGAGGCCTGTATCTTTCTAACAGATATCAACAGGTACGATCGAACAACATATATTCCAAGGCTCGATTCTTGGCCCCTATTGTTTATAATATATACATTTGAGTTTAAAAACCATCTAATAGTTAATCAGAATATCAATGTAGAGCGGCCCCTATTGTTTATAATATATACATTTGAGTTTAAAAACCATCTAATAGTTAATCAGAATATCAATGTAGAGCTGGAACGAATTAGAATGCTATCAGAAGAGTTTAATTTGAAGTTAAATCCTCTAAAAACGAATTGTATGTTATTTGGGAGCGTAAAAAAGATTGAAATGTTGAAGAATTCATTGAAAATACAAATCAGAGGAGTTAGTGTTGAAGTAGTAGAGCATGTGAGCAATTTGGGGTTGGTAGTTGATAAAAATCTTAGACTTGAGGAACATGTAAAAAAATCTTACAAAAAGCATATGGGTCTTTAAGATTATTATACGGTAGTCGGTACTTTTTAAGCTTTCACCTAAAGAAAATGTACGAGTCTTTAGTTCTCAATCACTTCAATTCGTTATTTGGTGTTGTGGTCAGACCCTACACCAATTACAATGAATACAAAAATTGTTGTAGTATTTATTTTGCAATAAATAATATATCTTACAGTATTTATATTGCTAATGTTGAATTTGTTAAATTTATATAACTATTATGATTTATATACATCGTTTTATACTTCAAAAATGACAACAGACAAATGGATATAAAAATTAGTTTGAATTTAATTTATGCTACATGGACACACAAGCCAACAATTTTTTTTTTATTTCACATAATTATGCGCTTTCCTTTTACCAATAAGGTTCACATTTTGATTAGCCAATTAATGAAAATATAAAACAGGAAGCAAAATGTTTAAAAAGGAAGCGCTTTAACAACTTCTTTCTTGTTCACGTCAAATAAAACCAATAATCTACAAACTAATTAAATTGTCAACATAAAACCACAAATATACTATGAACCAGAAACTACTACATAAAACTCTGAATTCACAAAATTAATAGTATTTATCAACAAACAAGTTTATGTATACAAACAATGAAAGGTACTTATAGCTCCTAACCAACACAATACACAGTCAGGATCCAGTGGTAACTAATTGGTTCATAGGATTCACATTCACATTTGATGTTTACTTTTTGATTAAATGTAAACATGAGTAAACAAATACAATAAATTAAAATAGGTCACAAATATTGCTTGTTTTATCAGGTTAACAATACAGAACTTACATGTAATAAAAGTGAAATGAAATAATAGATTTCTTTGGAAATAAAAAAACTCTAATCAGTCTTAATTTTTTCTTTATACAATATCTGTAAACTTTGGTAATAAATTTGAAGATGATATTTTTATTTACAATTTACTCAATATTTTATTGAATAAAACTATATTCTCTAAAGTTTGGTCAAAAAATGTATCGTACAGGTGATAAAATAGAAGAGTAAAGTGAAAGAAGTGAAAAATTTCCTCGGTAGGAAGATCCATTTACATATTTTGAAATATTTATATACAACCTTTATATACTGTCATTTACATTAAAGTTAATATAATTTTTCGATTAAATGATCTCAGTCTCTTTATGATTGTACTAATGTATGACTTGAAACCTCCCTGATTACAAATATTGTTATATAACTATATAAGTGGCAATTATTTTATTATTAAAATCGTATCTGGAATGAAGTTTCTGTGTCATACACTAGACATTTGTGTTAAATACCGACATGCTCCACAAACCATGGCCATATAAAAGAAGACAGTACTCCTAAAAATATCCCCGTTATTAAAGCTGCCGCAGCATACATTCCAGCTGTTGCAGCATATCGAGGCTCAACAGTCCTAAAAGAATATTGTTACAGCATCTTGGATCAGAGTGAGAATACATACCTAGGAGCATACATCATTCCCAATGAACTAAGATAACCGCTGGTTATACCCATAGTCATGGCAACAATCCAATATACCCAATCGTTGGTTATTAAAACAGGCAATGCTCTAGGTGTATCTGTACCTAATTGATAATTCGATAACAAGAAAAATGGTATATAAAATATCCGTAATACTACCGGAATCCATAGATATTTAGCAGTAGGCTACAAAAACTTATATTACCTTAAGTAAGCATTTGTCAAATATTACCTTCTTAAAAAATGATGTTAAATAACTTCCAATCATGGCGCATGTATTAAATGTTAGAAAACATGTAATTGTTGTATAATAAAATGAGGTAATGAAAAAGTTTGGATCATTTGCAACAACCCCTAAAATTTACAATATGCATTGTTACAGAATTTACAATTATATGCCCTTACTTGCTTGAACAGCTGGAAAAACTGAAAGAGTAACAAAAAAGACTAGAAATATATTAATTAACTGTGGTAAACATTTCTTAAAAATATAAAAATACGGAATTCTTTCCTTCGCTCCTCTATTTTGTATTTTCCTGATATGATTTTCACGTTTTTCCTTTAGCTCGTAATGACGATAAAATCTCTGCAAATAATCGGTGAATTTCAAATTTATCAATACTAATACTTACATTTAAAGGCAATGCAAAATATGTGTCAAAACATAAGAGTAACACAAAGAGCGCAGTGATAAAGTAGTATATGGCGGACAATCTTACATTTGAAGCAAAAGTATCAGAAAATAAGCGGACTAGTGCTGTATATGTACCGCTTATATTTGACCCAAGTACTACAGCTCCGGTATACTTTAAAGGCAACTTGGCAGCCATGCCAAATATGGTGTTTTGGTATACTCCATTGGCCACTAAAGTTACAAATTACGTAATATTTGTAATTGCTTACATTACCTGCCTACTGTTTAATGCAACAACCGATACCATTGTTATCCAAAAGAAAGCTCCAGGCCAATCATGTGTATCGGTCATTGCCAAGGCAATTGTTAGAATAAAAATTACTACTTCTATCGAAATACTCCAAACAATCCTTGTCGTAAGGTTGCCACTAAAAATATAATTACATTTACTTTTTCTTTTTTAAAGCAAAAATTATAACATTTATAATAACATAACCCTAGCCAATTTAATTAGATGTCAAATAGTTTAAGTTGGGAATTAGAGCACAGGCAACAATATGAATTTTCATTATAACATAAATACCGATGTACTGCAGGATATTAAAAATTTTTTAGAATATTTGAATCTATGTGCCTGACAAATAAACACATGTGAAGGTGATGCTATGGCCATGTAGCCATTATCAACTGGAATAAACAGGAAAGTCATTTAGCCTTTGTTATAAACTGTGATGTACGATGGCATAATAATAAATTGAAGGCCTTACAGGAGCAACAACGGTACAAGCCATATTCTTCCCAAAAATCAGTTATATCCATTTTTCGTAAGGCTAAAAACTTACCTACAGATAGAAACTATCACTTATGCTTCACACATGGCGCCACAAGACACAAACAATCTTGTTGCTTTGGAAATAAAATTAACCATTTCAAGTGTAAAAACGGTACAAGCTACCTTATTTGCACAATGACCACATCAAGCAGTACAACAGCTCGACGAAATTTGTATTATTATGATGATACTCAAAGCGAAGCTGGCTCAGATTTTGGACCTGATGCTAGCGTTAGGGACAAAGATTATGCCCAAAGTGATAGTGAAAGTAAAAGTTGTTGAGGTGCTAATGGACAGGTGAGTAATTAAAAATATGTGGCTTATCCCCTTATTAAGTAAAGCTATTGTGGCTACATTTTTTTTTTTGTAAATTTTTAGTTAAATATGTTGTTATAATTTCTTAATACTGAAATATAACGTTTACCTATTATTAGTTCCTGTTCCATAAGACTGCCATAAAAACGTAAACATGGTGATGTTTGCATTTTGGTTAAAAAAGATATTGACTATGAAGTACTTAACAAAATCGATGCATTATCGCTCAAAGTGGATTGTGAGATGTGTGCTATTAGACTAAAGAAATTTGATTTGACAGTCGTTAATGTATATCGAGGGAACATAAATACCTTCTTTGATAAATTCAATGATTTATTCACAGACATTGACTTACGAAAGGAGATATTTGTAGGAGGCGATTATAACATAAAATTTAATAATAACAAACGTAAAATCAAACAACAATTTTGTGATTTATGTAATTCTTTTAATTTAACGTACGTAATTCATGAAAACACAAGATTAACAAACTGTATAGATAATATTGTTACAAACATAAATTTATACAAATGTAACTATTCAGTCAGTGATATAGGTTTATCAGACCATAAGTCTATTACAGTTTCTTTTAATTTAAAGCGACACAAATATTCCAATAATAACAAAAGATTCAGTACTCTGCCAATAACTCAAGCAGGGTTATATAAGACGCATAAATTACTATCAGATGAGGAATGGATTTTTGTAAATGACAAAAACATTGACGTGAATAAAAAATTTAATTTATTTATCGAAACTATCGTTACTGCTCTGCATAATTCTTTTCCAATCAAATCTTTCCATAAGACACTTATCAAAACCCAATATTAGGTGGTTTAATAACGAACTTTGTAGTAGGGAACAAGTGTGATTTTGGCGTCATCTCAGCAAAGTAAACTCAAATTCTGATACAACTAATCAGTTTAATAAAATAAGATTACTTTATAAAACGATTTTAACCCACAAAAAGCTTGGAATCTTATAAAGGCACAATCCTCAACAAAACATATAAATCACACAACCAACATTACAGCAAATGAGTTTAATGATTTTTTATTAACAGACCCAAAGAAATATCAGATAATATAGCACGTGGTAGTACTAGCGATAACCACAACACTTACTTAAAAAACAAAGTTTTCCATAACTACCTTAATATTAATGAAATAAGTTATATAAAAATGAGGGACATTTTCAATAACATAAAGAATAATTCTAGCACAGATATCTACGGATTAAGTTATCAAATCATTAAATATATTAAAGATTTAATCATTATCCCTTTTACTACTTAATTGAATGTGTTTCAAATGGGTTCGAAAATGGTGAAACTATGGGGGCCACGTTTTGCGATTTAAGTAAAGCGTTCGACTGTGTTCCACAGGATATTCTATTAGAAAAACTTTCATTCTATGGTGTAGGTACCACAACTATAAATCTTGTAAAATCCTATTTACTAAATCGTGGACAATTGGTCGCTTATCAAAATACCTTCTCAGTTATTAAAGAAATTGATATTGGAATTCCGCAAGGTTCCGTATTAGGCCTGCTCCTATTCTTAATCTTTATTAACAACCTGCCAAAGTGTTATACAAATTCTAAATTCATACTTTTCGCTGATGATACAACCATTCTGAACTCTGAATATTCTCTCGAAACTACTCTGAACACAGTGCATAATTTTAAATCACAGGTTGAGCTCTGGTTTAAACCAAATAAATTGTGTTTAAATTCTGATAAAAGTCAACAATTACTATTCACTTCAAATGTTTCAGAAGAACCTAGGCATTCTGTAAAATTTCTGGGAGTGGATCTCGATTCCTTATTAAATTGGAATATACATGTTGATTTTGTAAGTTCTAAGCTGTCAAAAACGGTGTATCTTCTGAAAAGCCTAGAAAAATTGGTTGATGTAAAAACGTTAAAGGTAATCTATTTTTCCTACTTTCAACCTACATTTTCTTACTGTATTTTAACTTGGGGCCATAGCAGTCACGTAAGTAGAGTATTTGCAATTCAAACAAAAGCAGTGAGAGCTATATTCTGCTTGAATTACAGGGAAGATGTTAAAAAAATTTTCGTTAACCATCAAATTTTAACTGTTCCGTCAATGTTTATTTATCAATGTCTTATATACATTAAAGATAATCTTAACAAATATATTTCTCACTCCAACGTACACGTACACAACAGTCGGTATAAAGGAAATATTCAAATACCATTCCCACGTCTATCTAAAAGTCAATTTTTTGTTAATAATTATGCTATGTTTTATAAAAAACTTAAGGCTAGTACACGTAAATTAACAGTAAAGAAATTTAAAACATATATTAAAAAAGTTTTAACTGGCATAGCTTACTATTCCATAAATGAATATTTGTGAGACAATAGCATTTTTTAAGCATGTGATGGGAGATAACCAAGTTGTCTATCTTCTTTCCATTGTATTAGTTCTTAAATTATTATCGAAGTGTTTTAGTGTCTATGTTTTAACGTTTTAATGTAATGCAAATTTAATTACATTTTATGTGTATGTACTATAACGATGTGATAACGTGTGCAAACCACCATGGTAGTAACATGAATAAATTATTATTATTATGTTTGTTGTGCATTATTATTATTAATATAGATTTGTGGCTTATCCCTTATATGCTTTAAAAATCTTATAAATAGATTGATTTGAGAAAAATAACACAATTTAAAATTGAAGCATTTGATTTTATAAAAAACGTCATATATATGACTTATGACACATCTCTGAGTTTATATTATCATAGGTATACATGACACTGGTTATAATATAATGTATTGTTAATACAGGTTTTTTATAGGGAAATGATGTAATGAAAATACAGAACAATTCGCTCAGTAGCAGAGGTTCTCTGCCCACAGCAGATAAAGCTCCATCTTCAAGATGGCGCCGCCTAGCAAACGGAGAGACTAGGAATAAGAAAAAGAGCAAGGGAAGTTTGAGTCACAGCTATGTAAGTAAACGACAAAAAGAAGTACCTACCAGAAAGAGAAATCAGACCTCCATGCAACTGTCGTCAAAAGTGCCGAGAAGCTTTGCAGGGAAAGGAAGTTTAAACCTTCAATGCTTTTTGGAACTTAGCGGATTATGACAAACAAAATATTTATCTTTTTTTCCAAATGAGAAAAATGTCTTACACCAAAAAAAACAAAAAAATATATTGTGAAAAGTTTCAATACAATACTTCGTAAAGATTAATGGTGTTGGTGTAAAAGTATGTAAACAAGAGATTCTTGCAGTTCACTGCAAAATTAAAAAAAAAGAATTCAACTTTTATTCCAGAAAATCAATTTCTGCTCTTTACCATATTACCACCTCGAATGGTGTAAAGATAAACAATCAAATCCAATAAAACAAAGTTATTACAGGGATGTTCTTTACATCGGACATAAACTGTCCAGAACAAAAAACACTTGCAAAATACGTGACTTTTTAAACATTCAGATTAAAAATTCTATGGGTAAAGGAGAATCAGAAGATAGTTTTCAGACTCAACTTGAAATACATCATTGTAGGACAGAAGCGTTAAAAAGAGATTAAAAGATGAAACAAAAATAGCCAAGTAAGCAAAACTTTCGATTTACAACAAACTCTACCTGTACCATCTTTTGACAGTCGGTCCTGCTTTTTACTTATGAAAGGTATGGACCTTTCTGCCCCACACAGTATATATATATATATATATACATATACTGGGTGGGGCAGAAAGAGTTCCCCGATTTGAAAACTGTCTAGCTACGGCTATGGTGGTGGTAGCGCAGTGGGGGATATATCATTCGATGTGTGTCTTCATGCGGGAACTTCACGAGCGGCCACTTCATAGCCCTAAGGTTACAGTCTGGTGTACCATTTCTGAATTTGGTGTGTGGGTTCCATACTTTTTTTAAGAAAACGGTGCTACTGTTACGGTAAACGCCGATCGGTATTGTGTGATGCTCGAGAACTTTCTACGGCCCAAAGTTGATGCTCTTGTTGATGAAGATGGACAAGAACATGTGTGGTTTCAACAAGATGGGGCAACAGCCCATATAGCTTGTTGTTCAACGGAAATTCTGAGAGAAATGTTTCTTGCGCATGTTGTCTCTTTGCGTGGTGACATCGGGTGGACCCCGTACTCGCCGAGTTTAACCCCATGTGATTTTTTTCTTTGGGACTACCTTAAGGAACAAGTATTAACATTGTCCCCAAACTCTGGAAGCTCTTAGAGAGACGATCATCCAGAAAATTGCTGCCATTCCGTCTCAAACGATCCGCATAGTGATGGAAAATTATCGGGAGAGTGTATCAACAATGGAGACGAACACTTGAGTGATGTAATTTTTAAAATTCATTGATTTAAAACAGCATTATGTATGCTTATTGTTGGATATATATATATATATATATATATATATATATAAGTTGATGTTCTTCCGGGCTTGGTCTCGCGTAGATTCTCCTCCATGGTTCTTAAAAGAACCGATATTGAAATAACGACGTGAATGACAAAGTGAAAGTGAAAGTATCATCACAAAGACCAATAACCAGGGCATCGACCAAGAAAGTCAGTATACAAATACCGCCGACCATCAGCGAGGATTTCAGTTCAGTTCGAGTTACCAGGAGCTGAACACGAAGACTTGAAAATGGCAGATGAGATTATGCCGAAACGTTGTCATTTCAACATCGAGTCTTTTAAGAACCATGGAGGAGAATCTACGCGAGACCAAGCCCGGAAGAACATCAACTTCATATCCAACACTCGCGGAAACCTGAAAATTAACATACACACACACACTATATATATATATATATATATATATATATATATATATATATATATATATATATATAAGGTGAGTCAAGCTCAACGGGACGGAATCTCCTGGGCAAACGGTAATAAATAATAAAAAGTCCTTTTACAGGCATATGTAGATTAGTAACGGCTACAATTTAAAATTAATCTCACATATACAGGGTGTTTTATTAAATTTTTCAATTACGTTTTAAAAAATAATGTTAGCTTATTAAAGGTACCTTCTAGCTAAGTTGGCAACAATGTTGAATTTTCTTATCGGTATTTGAATTACCTTGTGATTCTGCTCAACTTTGCTAATTTAACCGACTCTGTATCTCTTATAATAACAAAGATAGCTACAGAACGTGGGTAGATTCTAGACACCCGGTATATATTTTTCTACGTCGGCATATCAAATGTATTCCTATTCCCTGGTATGTTTTCTTCAAAGAAGGTATACCTGGTAGATGTCGCTTCGAACAGCCGCTTCTGTGATATTGAAATTTTTATGTACACAAAGATTAATTCTACAGAGAAAATTGAACCGCACCATATCCATCATCTCTGCATCTAACCGTAAAATGTTTACTGTTCTCTTAAAGTTCTGTTAACCATATCCTTAGAAACGCTAAGTTCCAAACCAATCTGTCCGGTGCTGACTCTGATCTTCTCCAACTTGTTCTAAAATTTCTTCCTCAACCTCTGCTGTTTTAATAGTATGATTCCATCCATAATCAACCGTAGCAGGAGCAAAACTACAGGTTGCTTGAAGACGCCTTTTAACATTGGTAAATGTTTGATGGTTTGGAAATCTTGGTATACTCTGACCGATTCCTTGGCAATAATTAATATCATATCGGTCATATTTGCGTTAGTGCCATAGCGAAAAATTGAAGAAGGAAATTAAAATTATAATAAAGATTTTTCAGACTGAATTGTTTGACAATACTCTTTTGTAACTAATGACAATACTTATGCTATGATGAATTTTAGTACACAATGAAACATTTAAATTCGATAATCACAGAAACGGCTGCTCGAAGCGACATCTACAAGGTATACCTTAAGATATATATAGTTTTCTACCATTTCTTGTTACCAGAGTATCAAGAAACGGGAGTTTAATTTCTTGACTGCTACGAAAGTTCTAGAGATCTTCAAAAACAAATTCTAATTAATGACAGTCAATGTCCTTTAGGCTACTCAGAATTCATTAAACATTCACAACTTTCACTTTCACCAGACAAGCAACAAAGAGCTATTTGCTAATGATGACGATAGCTTAACTATTGAAATGTGTTCTGTGTTTTTTAATTTTTGTGGTATGCGGTGTGTTTTATTATTCAGTTGGTGGAGAACCTAAGAGCATTTTTAAGAATCCTGTGTCCAAAATTTGTGGAAACACCAAAACCGTCAAAAAAAGCTTTCGAACAAGTGGTCGCATGACATGTACAATCTATCGTTTGGGAACTATGAGCAATCTCTCTTTTAGGGACAGGAGGGGATGACAGTTGATGGACAAATACCACTTTCATGGGGTATACGTATACCTAGGAGAATTTAGACCCTCTCCTTTCCCATTTTTTAAGAAGACCAAATCTTATTCCGGGAGGCGACTGAATGAGGAAACAAACAGTGACGTTCAGGTCAACCACATTAAAACTTCTGGAAAAAAAACTTTGGAACCCATGGTTCAATTAAAAAAATTTGAACTGTTTGAAGAGTAAATTACAGTTGATACATTGATTACATTGATTATCACAGAATTTTTTGGTTTTATCTGGTATCCCTTCCATCAAGTATTTGTGTTTTAAAACGTTCCAGGTTGTAGTGTTTCAACTAATTGTGAAATCTCTAATGGCCTTGGCTTCTTTTTTTGTCTTCAATCTCTTCCAATAGTGGTGGCACGAATAGCATGATTCAATACCGATTAGAGCAAAATAGTATTTTTTTAAACAGCCTTACTACTTTAAAATTCATTATGATAATTTATATGAAAATCTGTAATATCTATAAGTGGAATATGTGAGAGGTCGATGCAATATAACAAAATCAACTCTTCCCATCATTATTATTATTAAAGAAGGATGCACTCTGCGGTCGGTAAATTCCTTCACTTGTTTTTTTTTTACTGTCTTGCTATTGGCGTTTATTTACATTATTTTATGCCGCACCAAAAGTAATTTAATGGACTGTCTTACTACATTGAAGTTTTCTACAAATCAAGTTTTATATATCGTTTTAATGAAAGACACAATTTATAAATCAGAAAATGTTGAACTTTTTATGTTATGTTCATCTGTTTGATGTTACATTGAGGTTAAGGTGATTGTGGTTGAATCTTATAACTCAGATCCTGGTTAACAATTTCTTGGTTAAGTTGTTTGAATTTTTTTGATATTGGCAATAGTGTTGGTTTGAAAGTACATTACAGAGCTTGCGCTGTATGACGTCCTTGACATTATTTAAACACAAGTGCTGTTTATTTACATAATTTAATTGATTGTTATAAAAAGTGCGAATATGTCTGATTTTAATTCAAGTACAAGTAGTAATGAAACATCTTCCGACGATGAACAAGTGATAAATTTTGTACAATGATTGGGACGAATTCGAAAAATACCTAGATTGCAAGTTCGTACAGACCATTTTTATTATTGGGAAGATGATGAGTTTTATAACCAATTCAGACTATCAAAGGAAACAACAACTGATTTATTGGAGCAGATTAATGATGCTATACAACATCCTACTAATTGGTAATTATAAAACAGATCATGACCTGTTTATTATATAGAAGTGTGTATAACTTCTTTTAGGAATCATGCACTTACTCCAATGGAAATGCTCTTAATAACATTAAGATTTTATGCTAGTGGTAGCTTTTTGATAGTAATTGGGGACTTCGATGGTATTCATAAGAGCATTACCAGTAAAGTTATAAATAAGGTTAGTTTGATTACGTTTTTTAGGTTATATTGTAGAAAGTACTGAATTTTAGGTAACACAAGCTATTGCTAATTTGAGAAATAGATATATAAAAATACCTGACACAGAACATTCGAGGACTCACGTACAAATGGGTTTTTACAAAATTGCCAAATTTCCATGAGTTGTTGGTGCCCTAGATTGCACTCACGTGAAAATAAAATCTCCTGGTATGCTCTCCATACTTAAATTAATATTTTCACTTTAATGTGTCATATTTTATATAGGTTTTTTTTTTATGATTGTGGACCTGAACAGGTTAAATAAGGCCTATCGTGCTAAAGCACTCAGGTGGTCAAAATGCTGAAATATTTTGTAACAGAAAAAACTTTTTTTCTGTTAATGTACCAACTATTTGTGATAGTGAATTAAAGATTATGGATGTAGTAGCACAATGGCCAGGATCATCTCATGATGCCACAATTTTTAGAAACTCCGAACTTTGTAGAAAGTTTGAAAATAATGAAATGGGGACCTCAGTGTTAGTTGGAGATGCAGGCTATCCTGTTAAAAATTATTTATTAACACCACTACTACATGTAAACACGAGAGCTGATAATTTATATAACGAGTCAATTACAAGGACACGAAATCCTGTTGAGAGGTGTTATGGAGTTTGAAAGAAGATTTCCTATTTTAAGTAATGGTATAAACCTAAATTTGCCAAAAGTGCAATGGATAGTGGTGGCAACAGCAGTATTACATAATATTGCTATTGAAAGTAGGAAGTGGAACCACCAGAACTCACTGCAGAAGAACAGCAAGCATTTGATTTAACTAATAATATTCCTGTTGAACAGCATGCAAATGTAAATAATAATAATGTAGTTAGAAATGAATTTATTACATATTTTAATAATTTATAAATAAAAATAAAATAACTATTTAAAGATCTTTCTGCACCAGCTGTAATTTTATTTTATATTCTGCATGCATTTGTTCCATTTTTAAATGCAAATGCTGGGAAAGTAAGGTTATGAAGAGCACGATTAAAAAATCGCAATCTAAAATTATGGTTAACCGATCTCGTGGACCCCAGTTACATTTTGAGTCAGTTTAACCATGATTTAAATTTGACGAAATACTGAAAAACTCTTAGTCGAAAAAAACTACGGTGACGGAGAATATTTACGGTTAACCATACACTAAAAAACCGGCCCTAAATGTCACACCCTTTTGTATCTAGTTTAAGATACATTTACAATGGACAACTAGTTTTGGTTTAACACATTAATCGCCACACTAGTTAATGTTAAAACTTGCCCCATGGCCAAGTTGTTTTTTTTTTAATTATTTGATAGATGATACATAATTAACTCTTTATTACTAATTTAAGATATTTTTATCCTAAAATAATACATTTCTTGTGTCACATCTATACGGCCAACATGACCTAGGAAGTTATTAATTTACAAAGAGGCCATGGGTGGTTTACATATGTGAGAATGTTATAAATGCCAGGAAACGAACTTCTCCGAACTTGCCTCGCTGCATCACGATCTTTCACATGTGGAATGTTTTGGGCAAAATCACAAATAATCATTGCTTTATAACCATTACGCATATTACTTTTTCTTAATAAATGATTTTTTTTACAAGCGGACGTTTAAAACAGCGAGTGTTGATCTAACACAGCTCCCTAAGAAATTAACTATGTCAACCAATCACGAGTGATGTGATGACCATCATGTTAATATGTGACATAGATGAGAACTTAGGGATCTAGACAATCCACTAGTTTGCTCAAGAACATATTTTTAAATAAATTCTTTTCGACAGAATCAATACAATACCATCGCATGCTAATTGTACTGTGACAATGACTTTCGTATGGCCACCTATCTTAACGTTACTTCTTAAAGGCTCAACAAACAATAATGTAATAATCTATTTATACAAAAAAAATTATCAATTTATAAATTGATAAAAAGGATATTAACATTCAATAAGTTTAGTTAATATTTAGTATTAATGATAACTCATTATCAAGATTTATTTCTTATAAGTATAAACTGTTAGTCTTTAAGATAAAAAAATGATTAACCTTATAAACATGATAAAACGTGAGATACACCTACCCCATTTGTATAAAAATATTCAACCAATTGAATATTAAGTTAGGAACTTGGGCGGCAAATCCTACAAATTGTAGGTAACTAGTACCATACACTAAATCCTTTTGTCCTGTATAATCGTCCCCAAATTTATGCTTTGTAAAATACTAAAAACAAAATATGAATTTTAGTTAAATAAAAAAAAAAACATTACATTTTCGGCAGTTATAAACATATTCCAAGGCATTAACACACCAATACCATGTAAAATAAAAGTGAAATAAACCAAACGATATTTATCATATGGTGTGTGCAATTGTAAACTGGCTTCATCCATTGTTAAATTTCGAAAATTAAGTTCATCTTCTGGTAAATTACTTTCTTCCCAAGAAGGTTGTAGACGAACTGGTTGTTGGTGTTGTAAAGGCAGTTTTTCGGAATCTTCTCCTGAAAATAAAACATTGGTGGATCTTAATAATTATTTTAAATTGTGAAAACAGCAAACAAATTTTAACTGTACAAGAACACTAAAACAAAAAAGAGATACAAACCAGTTTGCATGTTTTAAGACTTGTTTAACTAATCTGTCGTGTTCAATATAATGAAACACCCCAACCAGTATCAATTATTCAATATTTTTTTATGACTATTGTATCTCATTCCCTTTTTATCACTGCTCTTTATACAATGATTAAACACTTGTTTAATACAAACCTAGCTGAGAATCTGCAGCAAATCCATTAAATACAAAACCTATTTCTCGTTTCTGACTCATCTTGTATATATTCTCTTCAATTACAAAATCATTGGCAACCCCTGAAATTGATAAAACCAAGTTTACAGTCAATATAAGTATTTTATCAAATTTATTCAAATCTCAAGGTTTTAATAACAATATTATCTTAATGTCATTGATTCAGTAATTATATAATTCGTAAATAAAATATTTTCCATTAAATTATTTGAAATGTGTATTTGTGACCTAAAAAAATTTCTTAAAAGATTACATTAACTAATCATAGGTTTATTGGTAATATCGAATTAAAACAATGATGTTAAGTGGTCAGTGTCACTTTCAATTAATATGATAATATAGTGTCGACCTGCAATCTGTTTCACTGGATTTATCCAGATGAGTTCAAATAATGAATTTTTATCATTTAGGCTTACATAAAAAAAATTGCACGTGCAATTTCCCGCCAAAAATTATAAGAGTGGAAAATTGAAAAAAGAAAATCAGGTTTACTTTGATCTGATGTGAGTACTTATTCATGCAAACAATCAACACTATCACGTAAATACCCCTGTAAGCACCCATTTTATCATCCCCAAAAAATGTGAAATAAAAGAATGATAAATAAAATTAATCACTTACCTAAAAATTTAAAATAAATGCCAAAATTTAATATTTCTTAATCTTGTATATCACTTACATACATAAATATCAAATAAAATTTAAAGAAACGTTAAGACAAACCATGCTTCTGTCAGCCATATTAAATTCCTTTAAAAAATCAAATTCCCAACCATGAAGCAAAGGTACAAGATGTTCGACAGGCAAGTGCCTCTACCTACATTTAGTGTTCTAAAACCTTTCCTTCAACTCTTACTAAACTGCGATTTTATTAAATTATGTAAATATGTACGCAATAAACTAAAAAAAATTCATTACAGAAGAGTTTATTGTAATTTAATAGTTAGTATCACCTTGGCATATTATCTGCTTGTATTTTAAAATTGTGTTCGCCAAACTATAGGCAACCGATTAAACACATAAGGTTACTTTTACACTATGCATGTAAAGGTCGTGTCTTTGTTATAGCTGATTCATCGGGAGTTTCATTTTTACTCAACCTAACTTAAAACAATGAATGTATTAAAATGAGGTAATGTGGGACAATGAAATCACATAAAGTATTTAATGCTGACACGCTCAAACTAACCTTATTTTTCACATAAAATATTTCCTATAAAGCTACATATTTTATTCGAAAATACGATGATTTTACGTAAAATAACAATCTTTATTTTAAAGAAATTTGCGCCCTTGACTTATTTACACTTTGAGAATCAATGCTTGGTATAACACTATAAAAATTTTGAAAGGTTGTAGTTGTAGCGATAAACATTATTTATCTATAGTTGGCTTAATACGTTTCTCAAACTGTTATGTTGATAGCAGGCTGATGTTTGTTTTAATTTTTTAGCTTTTGACATTGAGTAAATTTACTCAATGGCTTTGACAAAATTGTTTACATCTTTAACAATTTTAACAGATATTACTACGGACGAAGATAACTGTAACTGTTATCGAAATGTTTAGAATTAGATTGTATAATTTAAAATACACCATTAAAAAATCCAAAAAAGATAAGTATTTTATTAAAACATTATTTACTCTATTAATGTAATTAAAAATAAAACTAGCTGGGCACAAGAGCAACTGTCACTCATTTATAAAAAGGAAAAGGACTAAAAAGCAATGGCCGTATTTGTTTGTTGTTAAAAGGTACCTGTACCTACCTTGTATTCAATTGCATTTTAACCGCAAATTAAATGGCGTATTTTCGTAACTATTTCTGTTGATAGAGGGCAGCAGGCGTACTCGGTTTAGTTTGAAATTCTCTGTATTGAATATAACGTGTTCAAACTTTATTTATAGTTATGAAAACGTATTGCTGCCTACCCAAATGTTCCAATTCTGGAGCACATTTATTTCCCAAAAATATTAAACAGCGACGAAGGTGGAAAAGAGCAATTCGGCGAGATAAATGGGAACCAACACCAACCAGTGTAGTATGCAAAAAGCATTTTTTAGATTCCGATTACATAAAAACTTCTGTAACTGGTAAGTAGAAAAATAAAGAGGTTGCACACAGTAAATCTGGACCTATTTATTTATTCAATAGTTGTAACTTGCAGGTTAAATTTTACTGTTGTGAACAGTACCTATAGATTAATTTAATTTTCAGGGGCTCCGCTACAAATTAAAAAACTGAAAAAAAGTGCTATTCCCAGCCAGTTTGTGTGGACAAGAATAACACATGTTACACCTCGCGACATTCGTTTGCAGAAACGAAGCAATGTGAATATTGTTGAATGTATCAAAGTTGAAGTTTCAACAGAGGACTCTCAAATTCAAGAGGATGATGTTATTATACACGAGCAGCAAGAAAATGTTCCTGAAGTAGATATTTGTCATACTATCAATGTCAACTCTGAGATTACATGGAATTCCATTGAAGTTCAGACAGATCTTTGTAATGAAACAAGCACTTCTTTTAGCACAGCAACGCAAACCAATTTTCGTAGTAGTATTTTTGAAGTTGTACATTTGCAACACAATACTAAGGCAATACATTTTTACACAGGTCTAGAAACATTTACAAAGTTCTTGTTTGTATTTGAGACTCTTGGCAGTCCATCATTTAATTTAAAATACTTTTACAACAATCCACCTAGTCACATTAATATACTAAATCAATTTTTTCTAAGTTTAATATATCTACGGCAACACATTTTGAGTTAGGTCTTTTGTTTAACCCCTTCGCTACCAGGTGCAATTTATGTCGCGCCTGCTGTGTACCAGATTTCATCAGTCGACTTGCACATTGCAAACTCATTCAGTAATAAAGGAAAATATGTTTATTAGAGAAACTTTAGCTTTTAGAACACAAAACATTAATAATACTAAACAAAAAAGATTATAGCATGATAAACGAAAAATAAACTTAATTGTGAAAATCAATAAAATGTTCTTGTGAACACAATGGAACATTACATTTAGAGCAAAATTTACAGTATATTTTCGATACGTCTTTCCCAACAGTGATAAAACAACTGACACAGGTAAAGTGGTTGGTGTAGGAGTGGCGAGAGATGGTGCAAACCCCCCACCAAACAATGTGAAACCAACCTGTGTTAACACATTTAAAAATACAAGAAAGCGAATCAACCGTTTACATCATGGTCCGTTGCAAAATAAGCCATGAATCACACGTTTGCATCATGGTACCAGGCTGGCGCATAGCTTGAATCAACCATTTGATTCATGGTAGTGAAGGGCTTAATATGAATGTTAAGGATGTGTCAAGTATTGTAATCACCTGGGTGAAATTTATGTCACTGCAGTGGAGGGAAGTATCAATTTGGCCTTCTAAACAATTGATAAAATTTTTCGCACCCACAGATTTTTATAGTAAGTTTTCAAGTACAAGGGTAATTTTAGATGGAACTGAAATTCCAATTAACAATCATTACCAACAGCACAGCAGTCGACATTTTCCCATTACAAAAACAAAAATACTGTAAAGGTCATGATAGGGTGTACGCCAGGTGGACTAACGTCATTTCTTAGTCTGACATATGGGGGATCAGTAAGTGATTGACAGCTGGTAGAACGCAACAACTGGATACCATCACAATGTGATCCTGGAGATTCGGTTATGGCGGACAAAGGTTTTGATATACAAGATATTGTTGCTTCGCATGGTATTCACGTGAACATACCAAAATTTTTTAAAAAGAAAAATAAACTTTCATGCAACACAATCCAACATGGCAGGAAAATATCTAGTAAGAGGGTGCACATCGAAAGAATCATTGGTCTTGCCAAAACATTTAAAGTACTTAAAGGGACTTTAAACGAAACTGAAGTATTAATGTCCGAAGATATAGTATTTGTATGTTTTATGCTGTGTAACTTTGCAGGCAGTATTATCTGTAATATCGGAATTTTTTCTTTGCTGAAGGCTGCATATGAAATACAGCGTTGTTTAAAAAAATTGCTCGTAGTTACTGTCGATATATTTAGATAGGCGAGGATCATAAACATTTAGATTAGCAATCTGTCTTTTTAATTCTAAATTACATGCTTTAATAGGCAAACCTTTGTATTTCTTTGGTTGGTGAAAACTTTGCAATGTATCAGTACAGGTTTCTCGAGTTTTAATTGATGTACATCTTTTTAAATCTAACAAGGCTTCGATGCGAACAAAAACATGCTTGCATTGTGCAACAGGGCCTTTACCAGCTGCACATTCACATTCTGCTTCCTTACTAAAACCATTGACGCATAACATTAAATTTATATTATAAAGAACATTTTTTTTATATTCAGAGGCCACTCGACACATTATAAAAGTGTTGGAGTTATGAAAAGCATATCTCACAGATAATAAATATTTTTCTTTATACATGTTAGACGGTTTTGTACTACCCACTATTTCAAAAACATTTAAATAGTTCTCTTTAATGGAGTCTGCGACAATTAACTTTGAAGAGGCATTTATATCTCTATAAATTGTAATATCAGGTCCACAAAATACATAATCATCTACAGTACAGTCCTCTGCAGGAAATTCTGGTCATATATTTTCAGTCTAAAAGATAAAATGGGTAAATAATAATAAATTGTGTGCACAAGGCACTACTTAACATACTGTCAAAGTTGCTTTCTTGCCATGAATTTTTACGTTACGTTTTCGTAATTCTGCTCTAACTCTTTCAAAGACCAATTTCCGTAGTTATTTGCCATTCCAATTAATAGTAAAATACAGGAAAATTATAAATTAAGAAAACTAGAAGTACTCAATCATGTTTACTTGTATAGGTCAAATGACTAAAACCGAGTACGCGTGCTGCCATCTACCCGCAAGTATTGTAAAATATCTTTGAAAAGCGCCCATTAGGGAATGTGCCACACAAGTGGTTTTAGTTCCTCCATTGGCTCCATTTAAGAAATTAATTCTGGCCTTTATTATAACTGTTGGAATTTAATTATAGGTCTTGATAAATAACAATATACTGGCTTCCCATGGAATCACAACTTTTCTGTGGCTGAGTGTACTTCGAAATCACAATTCCGTAGAGTTAATACGTACTTTTGTGCAAAAAATACATTAACTTTTTTATAAGTGTAGTGATAACCCAGTTTTGTATCAATTCGTACTGAGTGTTTCTATTTTATACAATTTTGGGTTTATTTTTGTTTAATGCTTAATTATTGGACTTTATGTTTGGAACAAGAGTAATAGGGTTAAACAATCTACCGTAATAGTACTTGTACTAATACTACACTTTCTGGAATATGGTGCTACAGACCATTACTTTTTCTCTTAGGTTTGCAAAGGGACGATTGTAGAACGCACAATTCCCCAAATTAAAATATCAAATTTATTACACAAATCTCGAAAAGGAATAACAAATAGGAGAAGCATTCATCTCATCTTAGTAGAACCGGTGCACGTAAGTCCCACCTTGCATTACTTTATTACTGCTTTAATGAGTTTTATAATTATCCTTTAATGATCCGTTTATCTTAATGTGATTGTTAGTCATCCCATTACTTGCTTTAATAATAACCCGCTCTTGAGCGGTCTTTTTAGTGGCGGAATGTTATCATGTTCTTTTGAGGTGGGTTTTTAACCTCTACTTTTATGGCATCTTTTGCGGTCAATTTTTCATCCCATATTTGTATCATCTTTTTTGAAACAGATTTTCATTCCCTTCTGCGGCTCAAAGCTACAACTTCCATTTGCCTTTTTGGCTGTACTGCCATTTTGATTCCGTGCGGTTTTTTGACTTTCTTCCATCTTGTTTTCCTGCTCTGCCATCTTGTTCACGTTTGCCTTTTTGTATTTGCTGCCATCTTAGTTTGTATTTTTGGCTTAAATCCGAAATTTGTACACTATTTATGTTTGCAAAAGAACCTTTGTGTATCACCAGTGCTACACACTCATCAAAATAAAGCGCTTTCATTGCATTTTGTGTACCACCGGTAGTACACACTTATCGAAATAAGACCTCTTTTTATTGCAATGATATACAGCGCTTTTTCATCTCAATAAGGATCTATCTACTAGCGGTGGTACACATTCACCGACGTAAGCCGTTTTTCAACACAATCATCTAATAAGGTGTGTGTACCGTCACGCGGTACATAGCACTGCTTGTACTGTACGAAAAATAAAAGTCTTAAATATGTTTCGTTAGAACAACATTTAAACACAAAAAGTAAAACGTAAACACTTCGTTGATTGTACAGGACAGTCTATGGAGTACGTAGAAATTGTACTTACTCCTTATTGCTTTCTCTCTAACCTCTTAATTTTTTATGTTTTGGTAGGACAAGTAGCACCGTTTTCTACAATCTCTTGTTTTCTCCTTATACTTTTCTAGCTTGTGTCCTTGCTGCTCGTAGTGTTCAGACTCTTAAGAAGATTATGTAATGTGCGTTAAGGGAAACCCGCGTTCTTGATGGAATATATGCGCCTTAGGAAGAAGACACTTTGTACAGATGTCCTTATCACCTATTATTAGTTCGGGTTTTACCCCGTAAAACTGTTTCATAGAAGGCAATCCCTGCTGAAATTTCACCGGTATTTCTTTGAATACTGGTTGTCACTTGCTATAACTTTTCACATTATAAGTATTTTGTAACTGTGGTCTATTACTTGAGATGATCGGCCTACTTTCACAAGCTGTATCGCAAACAGCTTTGATGTTTTTAAACAATTCTACGATAAAATGTGATTTTCCACTTCAAATAAAAACAGATCTGGGCGATTTGATCTTGGGGAACCAATAAGTTAAGAAGGAAGAAGAGAAGGTGTTTGTAAGCTACACATACGCATATGCGCGCGTGCAC